>PVJO010010969.1:0-61993 GCA_004026905.1 Hystrix cristata | reverse complement strand
ACTCAGCTGGGAGGAAACCTGGACAGGGGAGGGAAATGACCGGAGGCAGACACAGGAGGAAACAGTGAGCAACTCGCGCCTGTCCACAGAATCCTCTGGACACTTGGGAATCTGCGCAGTGGCAGCCGCTGCCGAGGGCTACCAGCCCCCTTCAAGGGACGAGGGCAGGCAAGTCCTCCCGCAGCGCTGGCCTTGGATCGTGCAACCAAGTGGCTGCACTGGGGATTTAGTCACGGGCCACCCATCTCACTGTCCCCGACAGGTCTTGCCAACAACGCCGAGCTGAAAAGACGATAGATGCCTGGGGACAATGGATCTCTCCCTGTTCTCGGGGTCCCTGGTCCCCAGGCCCCTGCACTAGCTCCACCTTTCTCCTCTCCTGGTCCACCCAGCCACAGGCCCCTCAATGGTCTGTACAGTCCTCTGCCACAGCTCAGGGCGCAGCTGTGAGCAAGGCTCCCGGGCCGTGGGGCTCTGAGCCCGGAGGACTGGCGCCGCCAGGTGTGCCGTGCCCGGCCTGTGCCCAGAGAGGGAGACGTGCAGAAGGGGCTTGGGTCAGACACCCCAGGACGCCAGAGGAGTAGCCAGCGGGTCAAGTGTGAGCTCTGGAATAACTGGAGGCCTAAAAGCGATACTGGTGACATGCCCAGAGTACAGGAACCAGCGCCAGCATGTGTCCCGCCATGTGGGCAGCCCGGAGGAGCCTGCTCTCTCTGGGGCGGTGGACATGGAGGGCGGCAGGACCAGCCGGCACCCTGAGCCCCACAGTCTGATTGCGCCACCGGCCGAGCAGCCAAGACGGGACAGCCGGACACCAAGAGACATGCTGCTGGCCAGGCAGGGCAGGCGTGGGGACGCCGAAGGGGAGGCATCATGACAAATGGGCACAGGCTGGCAGTCCCCGGCCTAAGGCAAGGACACGCAGCTGTCACCGTGAGGCTGCCATACCAGCTGCTCTGTCCCTGAGCCCGGAGACTCATGAGCTGTCGGAACACAGCCCCGAATGTCCGGGGTGCTGCCGATGGCCACCAACTCACGGACACGAGGCTGACAACAAACAGGCACCTGCCCGGCACACACAGCAGAGCTGGGACAGACGTGGCCATGAACGCCCCAGTCGTACCGTATGCTGCTTTAAAAGGAAACTGGTCTCTGCCGAGTGCCAAGTCTGTAGAAGGCCCACTCCTGACAGTCACCATCGTTGTCAGTATCCACTTGGTCTTTGCCCCGAGCCAGGCACTGTGCCAGCCAGGCCACCTGGATCATCTCAGGCAGCAAACACTGTCATGGCCCATTTTACAGACAGGGAAGCTGAGGCTCTGAGTGGTGGTGTAATTGCCTCCGCCACCCACAATGGTGCTACCTCTGCAGCATCTAATGCAACGCACCAGGACACCACAGGCAGAGCTCAGGCCCGTGGCCCGGGCCCCTCTGCCCTCTTGCAGCCAGGCTGGCTTCCAACCAGCTACAAAACAGGCAGCAGCCCCATCCTGACCCACGGGGCAAAGGGACAAGAGCAGGTGTGGGCACTTGGGAAAGGAGCCTCACTCCCCGCACACCTGCAGGTCAACTCGGGGCCACTCTGGTCCAGCTGGGTCGCTGCAAGCCAGCATGGCAACCTGTGACAGGCCAGCCGTGGTGGAGTCGCGACACAGCAGGGGGACCCCAGTTCACCCGGGAAGCAGACGAGTTTACGGGTAGACAACAGGGAGGGGCACCTGGAGTTCGTAAAGGGCCAGGAAGAGCCAAGTTCTTGCCGGACCAGACCCCGGCTGGGACAGGACAGGTCTAGGGATGCACACTCGCATTCAGATGGGGCCAGATGGCTCCAGAACAGTGTCTGTGACCTCCCTGGGGCATTCCCTTCCCTGCTACCCAGGAATTTGCTCCCCAAAACCTGGAACTTCCTGACTGAGGTCCCCTGGACCAGGTCCACCTCAGCCCCTTCCTGAGGCTGCCAGGGTGCAACCAGGGCAGTGCTAACCCATTTCCAGGACAGCGGAAGTCAGCAGGCTCCACAGATGACCCCCGCACCTTGGCAGGGCTGCCACAGCCTGTGGATCTGGTGCCCTGCCCCACGTGGCAAGTGCTAGCCAGCTGAGCTGGGGCGACAGAGCCCTGGCTCTCCAGCCCCTCCTAGCTCCTCCCACCTCCTCTGCCCTCCTCTACCAGGAAACTGCCTGATGCACAGCCTGGCTTCCTTGGAGGACACAAGCCAAGGGCTCCCCTGTGAACCCTCCTGCTGGGCTGGAAGGGGGGCCCAGGCAAGGACATGGGGACTCTGCTCAGGGAAGGGGACACAAAGGAGCTGGCACAGGGCAAGGGGGCTCCCTTGGGAGGAGGAAGCTGGAGTTCCTGGGGGGGAAGGGGCAGGGCAGACCAGGCCTCACAGCCACAAATGTGAGATTACTCTGCGTTGTGTTGTTATTAGCGGTTTGGCCAGGAGCCAGACACACACTCTGAGGAAAGGGCAGATAAAACGTGACTTCAGTCAGGTGTCAGCTGGTCTGCCGGGTGTCACAGACAGGACCGGAGAAATGGGGGTGGGGCCAGGCATGTGCCTCACCTCATGGGTGGATCCCAAAGGCGGACAGGGCCTGGCTGTCCTGGCCAGGCCAGCCCAGCACAGCCCAAGTACACAGGTGGCCTAACCGAGGGGCCCTGGGGATCCAGGGATGAATCTGCTGCAGAGATGCTGCTGGAATTGGGGGTAGGGGGTCAGATCTGAAGAACCCAACTTTTGCCTGTCTGTCCAGCGCCTGCCCCAACCAAGCCCTGGAAATTACTTCATTCTATTTTATTGAGATAGGAGTCTTGCCACGAACTCCCGAGTCCTAGTGATTCTCCAACTGGTGCCCCAGCAACCTCTTTCTTTCACAAGTAATAAAGGAATAAGAAACACCAGGATGCATCTTTGTCAAGAAAGATCCAAATTCTTTCCTGGTAAGCAGCTAAAACCAGGAGCCAGGAAACCAGGAACCACGTGTCACAGAGCTCAGGTTTTGGAAGTCCGGATGTCTCCAAAACTACCAGGCTGCCAGGCCAGCAGGGTTGGCTGAGATGCACCGGCCAGTGCTCCAAGTGGGTTCCCGAGTCCCAGGTCCTGAAAGGACAGCCCCGCCCCCCAGCACCACTGCCACCACCGCCAGGATTTATACAGTGATAGCCTGGTCCCTGGTGCTGAGACAAAAACCTGCAACCTCAAAAATCAATGCACCAGGCCACAGAGCCAAGAACTGACCCAGGGTGGTCCAGCCTCAAATCAGAACTGCACAGGCCCACGCAGCCCTGAAGGAGCTTGGGTCTGCATTAGTTCTCGCACCTCTGCTTCTGGCTTATCATACTGCACACCTCACATTTCAGTAGCACCTCCGCCCAGCTAGGGATGCATGTGGCGCTGTGGCTGTCAGCGGCTGTGGCGCCTAGCAGACGTGTGCAGGGAGAGGGGATACACAGGGCATGCCCGTGCGCTGGCCATTCAGAAGTGGCTCACACCCCACTGTGGGTGGGGAGGGCTCCAAAGAGGTGCTTCGTCTTTCAGGACCTGAAACAGGCCTTCCTAGGATCAAACTCCCCCACCAGGCAGTGAAATCCATGCAGAGACCTTGATCTCTTTGGATGCCTCCCACCACGCCTCCTCCCACCCACCCTGGACACAACCCTGCAGTAAGGAGGGTTCCACTGTTTCCCACCTGGCCACTGAGGGCGGTGCAGCCAGCCCACGGCCACCTGGTGGCCAGTGCTGGGCCCTGGGAAGCCAGCAGTGAGGCCCTGGGGATGCCTCCTCTCCAGAGGGGTCAGAAGTGGGTGGCCCCTTGTCAGCCCACCCTATGGACGAGGGATCCCAGCAGGAGCCAGGAGCAGACTCCAGGCAGAGCGGGGGACACAGTCGGCCAGGCCTCTGGGCTCCCTTTTGGGACAGTAAGGGACACTGCTACACCAGGCTGAGACTTCGGAGGTGACGACAGCCAGCGGGGGACGGTCGGCTGTTGAGGGGCTGGGACCATGGTCCTCCAGCCCTGATGGAAAGGGTTAGGGTTAGGGTTAGGGTTAGCCATGAGCTAGGGGACTTGCAGGCACCAGGGACACTTCATACAGATGCTGATCAAGCCACCAGCCTTGGGGCGGGGGGACATCAACGCTCCAACCCCAGGCCCAACCCCAACACAGGCATCTGAGCCCAGCCTTGCTCAGTCTCCCTCCTGGCCTCGCCCGGGTCTGCCTGCCAGAGCTGCTGGGACAATCACAATCACACGGCAACGATAAAAGCTACCAATTTCTAGTGAACACCCAGCCCTAACTGCTGTGATGACGGAGCACCTTTCCTATCTGCATGTGACAAATTAACCCAACAGAGCTGTGTCGTGGGCCTTGCCAGAGAGAGGAGAAGTACCTGGGAGATGTAAATCACTGCGGGCCAAAGGCAGTGGCAACAGGGTCCTGAGGGATCTGTGTAGCATCTTGGATTCTCGTCTTCCCACCATTTGCTGGAAGATTTATGATGCCAAGAACTCCGTGGAGAAAAAGGTGGACGGGAAATTGAATCACACACATACGGGCTAAAGTCCGGCCTGTCGGGGGCTGGTGATAGGACGATTTCAGGCAAGCAGACGTCCTGTGCCTGTCTCCCAAGCATGAGGCCCAGCAGCGCCCAGGCTGGGTCCTAGAACATGAACCTCAACTGGAACCGCACGCTTAAAGTCTAGAAGTCAGAGGCAGTGGTCATATTACCCAGAGATCCTCTTGGGGTGGGGCCACACCAGCCAGCAGGGGCCGCAGCAACTTGCCAGAATCCCCACTCCATTGGGGGGTGGCCACGCCTCCCTCAAATATACATTATTTTGTTCTCCAAGAAATAACAGAAGGGGCTGGGGATTTAGCTCCATGGTTAGAGTACTTGCCTTGCAAGCACAAGGCACTGAGTTAGAACCCCAGCACCAAAAAAACCCCAAAAAACCCACAGGTCCTAAGACCAGGATGCCAGGGTTGCTTGTACCATCGCTGCCATCACCACCCCCAACTCTTCACACGGACTCTGAGGGCTGTGGCATGTGGCATTGGTCCCTGGGGCACTGACTGTGTCCCAGCCTGCAATCTGGCTCCCAGGCCCACCTGCCCATCCTCCACAGGGAACACTGAGCCAGAGACCAGGACCTGAGGTGAAGCGGCACAGTGGTGACCACAGAGACGCCATGAGCAAAGGCCTAGGTCAGGGCACAGCCTGGTGCCCAAAACAAGAAAGTACAAGGAATGCACTGGCCTGTCTGGAGGTGCTAAGACATGGAGACCCTGCAGCTGCTGCCCCACCCAGAGGGCTGTGGAGCCCCTGGCACACCTGCAGCTCCGCTGTGGTCCCCCTCTAAGCAGCGGCTTGGGTGAGGGGCACTATGCACATGCCCCCACCTGAACTCTCCTTGCGTCTTCCTGGGACAGGAAGGACCAGTGGGGATGACGCCATCGAGTAGCTGCCATTTGGAACTATGATCCTGACTGGACATCCTTGTCAACAGAAGGGTTGGCTTGCTGCCAGCTCCGTGCAGGAGTGGAAGTACAGAGACAAGGTCCCTGCGCCCTCCTGGTCCCTCCTGGTCCAACCTCGCCTGGGATTCAGTGGGAAGTGGCCCAGCTGACTCTCTGACCTGCCACCTGGCCCTCCAGGTCTGGCAAGCCTGACCCCCCGGGGGAAGCCAGATAAAGAAGGGAAATTGCTCCGGGGATTTCTTCACAGGCCCCGTGCCAGAACCAGGGAGATCCGATCTGGGCCAACCGCTCCAGGATCAGGGGATGCCCAGTGGCAGGCTGTGCTGTACCTGGCAGCCTTAGCCCACTCCCCAGCCAGGGCTGAGCCCAGCCACACACCCCCCACTCACCCCAGGCTGGGGCAGGGAACCTGCACGCCGTCACAGGGCCCTGCCCAGAAAGGGATGAGGAGGAGGCCAGGCCAGAGAGAGGTGCTACTCAGGGTGAGGTAGAGGAATGTGGAAGGTGAGAGCGGAGGGAAGGCAGTGGGGGTGCCAATCACACTACTGCACACTGGTCCGCTGTGGTTGGAGCTCACATGGCCCCGGCCACTCAGCTCTGCGACCTGGGCACGTCCCCACCTCTGCGACAGACCCTCCTGTGCAGGCAGTTCTGGGGGTAAGGAAATCCTGAGCCAGAATTTCATCAGGGGCCCCTGGAAGGTGTTCAGTGAGATGCGGCCATTCCATGGTCATCCCCACTTTTACACTGACCCCAAGAAGTGAGTGACCTGGGCAAGTCACAGAGCGGACTGACTCCCTGGGAGCAGGGCCTCCTGGAGGGTGGGGACTGCGGCAGGGGACAGACAGCAGCCACTGGAATGTGGCTGGTGCCTTCCTCCTTCCGGTCTAACTGGCACCACCCCCAGATCCGGCCTGTCCTGCCCAGCCGCCTGGCTCAGGAGCCTTCCATAGGGCAGGGCTTCGGACTCGGCCAGCACAGGGCGTTAGGACGCTAAGTGGGCACCGCGTGGCTGGGACCGTGACAGGGAGTGGCAGAGATCACAGGAGACTTGGGTCCCCTTGGCCAGCAGGACCTTACAGCATGCACTCGCCACGAAAGGCTACACTACCTCCCATGTGATGTCCAGGGCTCAGGTGGCCTGGCACCCAGAAATCACCTAGTAAGCCTCGTCCCCATCTGTGGGCCACACACCTCCAGGGTCGACACAAGGATCCAGGGAGAAAGGGAGAGAACTGCCCCACAGCTCAAAGCAGTACAAAATGTAACCACAGAAATCACAGGAAGTGGCTCACAGGGAGGTGGCAGCACATCATCCTCCCATACGGGGAACACCAAGCGGCAGCCCAGCCAGCCCTCACCTGCTGCCTCTCCCAAGCCTGCCCTGCATGGAAGCCCGCACGCACCGGGCCCCACAAGCAGCCAACGAGGTCAACCCACAAACTTCCTGGCCCTGCTCTGTGACCCCAGCATCAGAGAAGCCGGGCTGAGGAGATGAAAGGAGACAAATGAAATGGGAGCCACCTCCAGGCAGGGGCCGCCCTGACAGACTGCCCCTCACAAAAGGTCCGTGTTAAACTGGGACTAGTGGCGCACGCCTGTCATCCCAGCACTCGGAAGGCTGAGGCAGGAGGATCACAAGTTCGAGGCCAGCCTGGGCCACATAATGAGTTCAAGGCTAGCCTGAGCTACACAGTGAGACCCTGTCTCTAAACAAACAAATAAAAACAAGAAGGTCTGTGTATCACAGTCCCTGGCTGGGACAGAAGACGCTGGGAACACCCCCCAGCAGCCCACAAGCCCGGGCGGCCCACGTGCCTCCAATGGGGACAGCTCTCGCTGAGGTCACATGTGCCCGGACTCCGGCCCCAGAGGGTAAGGTCAGTCCCACAAAGGGCACCCAGGGTACTTCCCAGGTATAAACAGGTCTATCAGTCACCTCACTACGCCGGAAATCAGAGCTCAGAAGAGGGTGAGCAACATGCCCCAGGTCGCACAGCAGGGCTGAAATTCTAGATCGCCCCACCCTGGTGCCTTAGCCACAGCCCTTCCTCACCCTCAGGAGATCCCTCCCTCTCCCTGCCAGCTGCCTGGGCACACAGTGGAAACCAATGAACGCCAGTGACCCAGGGACCCCCAACTGTCCCCGCCCTGATCTGGCCTGGCTGGGGCCTTGATCCTCCCTCCTCACACACGCGGCCCCCTTTGAAGGAGCACAATACCAATGCTGAGCACACAACTGCATCGCCGCCCCTGAAGACCCCGCGCGCGCTGGTGCCTGTCCCCACCTGCCTGGCACCACACGAGGGTCCCTGAGCCACGTCACAGCTCAGAGGCGACACCGGGCAGCAGGGGCACGATCACAACGGCGAGTCACACGGGTCTCCCTGTGCGTCCCCGGGCAGGTCTCACAGGGTGTGGGGCACAGGATGCCACGGGGACCCCTGTGGAGGATGCCGGCCCCCTGCAGCTTGGCCCACGGAGAAGCCAGGGAAGGGGCTGCGGTTCTGTGGTTCTGGGCACGCTCCTGACGGGGCGCACCATCCAGGCTGCATGCAGCGGGTGCCTCCCAAGCGCCAGCAGGGTGGACAGAGGGAGGCTGGGGACCGCATGGACCAGCAGGGCCACACCGCAGCCACCTGTCACCTGGATTCTCCCACAGGCACAATCACACCTGCCGGGGACTGTTCAGGGTCCACCCTGGGAGGGGCTTGGAGAAGTCAGCACGGCTCATGGTGGGAGACTGGGCACAGGGGCGTCCGGTGTAAGGAGATGAAGTAGTCCTCTCTCCCGATTACATGCAATAAGCTCAAGGCTGCCCCAACGGCCTGGCTGTCGTGAGCATTTAGCAAAAGGTCAAACGCAAAAATAGAAGGGGAAGGGAGGGAGGGATGCTCCTCACTGCCGGACGCGACCAATAGGGGGCACACAGTCCGCAGGACTGGCACACACAGTGACCAGGTGGTGCAGGCATGCAGACACACTCCCACGGTGACCAAAGGGTGCTGTGTGGTATGCCCTGCAGCCCCCTGCCTGGGTCAAGCTTCTCGGGCCCCCTAAGAATTAAAGGCCCTGCCTCGGCCCCTTGCTCAGGGCTCTGCTCTGTGCACTGGGGACAGGGACAGGCCAAATGTGACCACCCCTCGCCCGAGCCCATGGTGTACACAGCAGAGAATGGCCGGAGTCCAGTCGGGCAGGGCCGGGAGCACCCCTCCTCCCGCCTGCTCTCCCATGGGACCCAGGCACCTACCCAGGTCCAGGGCGTTCCTGCCACCTACCGCTGCTCATGCCCCTTCCCTGCACCTCCCTGGGAACTCAGCCCCAGACCTCCCCGGCCAGGCCCCGGAGGAAGAGGCCGGCCAGAAAGGGAAGGACACAGGCTGCTGTGGGCCCTGTGGCGTCACAGTTGCTCGGGGCAGGGGCCGGCACGGCCAGCTGTCCTCCGTGCCTGTGGCTCTTCAGGGTGGCAAGGGCAGGCCAGAGTTTCAGGGGTTGAGTCTAGGGTGGCTGGGGAGGGGCTTGTGGCATGATTGAAGAGGAGGTCCCACACCCCCTGCCTGCCTCACTTCCCGACCCTCTCGCTCATGGGGAAACTGAGGCACGCAGAGTAGTTAGGCTGTCAGCCTAGTGGTGGCCTACGGCTGGACCTCCCTGCCCACCCCTGCCCACTGCCCATCTGTCTCCCTCCCTCAGCTGTGGAAGGGGTAGTGACCGCAGCCTGGGGCCACTGTGACAGACTGCTCACTCGGGAGTGAGTCACTTGGGCGGGGCTGGCCCTTGGTCTCAGCCTCAAATTCCTGCAGTGGCTGCTGGGGAGCAGGCACCTTCCAGGAAATCAGTCCTGGGAGTCCTGGGACGGAGGGGCAGGCCTGGCCCCCGGGGCCCCGAGAAGGATGGCTGGGCTGCCCGGCACAGCACAGAAGCTTGGCAGTGTTGGGCCCAGCCCCCACTGGCCACCCCCAGGTCACACCCCAAGTGGACAGCATGTGCCAGACCAGCGGTGTTCTGCCACCCTCAGAGCTCAAGGCAGGGCTGACCTGGCCATCAGCAGGACGCTCCTGCTGAGCTACAGCCCCAGGCCTTTTGATTTTTTATTTTGAGTCAGGGAATCACTAATCACTAAGCTGCCCAGGCTGGGCTTGAACTTGAGCATCCTCCTGCTTCTGCCTCCTGAGTAGCTAGAATTACAAGTCACACCCAGCTGAAACTCCTTGGCCAGCAGGAGGGAGAGGGCAAGAAGGACTTTGTGAAAACTGGGGGGCAGGGCTGTGTGGAAAAGTGACAAGAAGGCACCACAGCTTGAAAACAAAGAGTCCCCAAGTCAGGGAGCAGGGGAGGGAAGGGAGGGGACCTGGGGGTAGCAGAGACAGCCACAGTCCAGGCAGGGGGCAGGGAATGCCTGGATGGCACTCAAGGGCTGCCGGCCTGGGGCCAGGGGACCTCGCACAGAGTTGGGAGCAGTTAGGGGGAAAAACAGTCAGGGCCGATGCATGGCACCCCGCCTTGGCTCCCAGCGGACCTAAACCTGATGCTCAGGCTGAGGGGTCCCAGGACAAGGGGAGGCTGTTCCAGGAAGGGCAGTGCCAGGATCCTGCAGGTGGATCCTGGGCCAGGAGGTGGGGTGGTGCATGTCAGTGCTGCAGGAGCCAAAGTGGCCCCGCACCGCGAGGTACAGAGCCGTGGTCGGACTGGCACTGGTCACCGAGAGCCACGCGGCTCAGTGCAGCAGAGACCTGGGCACTCGCAGCCACCCCCCCAGAGCAGAAATGCACGGCCTGCACATGGCCTGCCCACCCATCCGCTGACCCCGGCCCAGGCGGCCTGGACAAAGGCGCCCTTGGTTCCCTGGCTCCCCATTGTCTTCGATTCTCTCGCCTGCCTGCGCCGGGGCCAAAGGAGGATTTCCAGGGGGATTTCTCAATGGGCTTGTGGAGAAACATCCTGTCGGCTGGGCCTGCTGCTCGTGGCCTTCCATGAAAGGCCACAGAGGGCCCGGTGACCCTTTGGAAGGGCCCCAGATATGACCGGTTATCTGGAACAGACGTGTCTTGGGGCTGCATGTTTGAGCTGGTCAGGAAAGGCTGCTCGGGGCTAGGAGGGCGGCTCAGTGGACAGCATGTGTGCAGCATGCAGGACACCCGGGCACCAGCCCCAGCGCTAAGGAGAGGCCACCCAGGCCTGAAAGACTAAACTCTGCGGTCTTCATGTTACGGGCACACTCCCAGCTCATCGCTGTGCTGTGGAGCCTTGACCGCTCCTCCCAGCTAGCCTGTGAAGGGCGTCTGAGTGTACCGGTGTCTCCAGAAGGAAACTGAGGCTCTCGGAGGTGGTGGAAGCGGCCAAAGATGGCAGAGCCAGGCCCAGCCTCCTCCTGCACCAAGGCCACACTCGGTCCCCCTGGTGGCCTCCACCCACACGGCCAGGTGATCAAGCCTGATGGCAGTGAGAGGGGAAGCTGGCGAGGCCCTGGACTTCCGAAGCTGTCACCTTCCTAGAAAAGGGGCCTCTCTCTCGGGCCCCGACCACAGTCAGCACCAGACAGCCATGACTGGAGATGCTGAGACCCAGCCAGACTCGCCCCACCATGGCGGGAACACAGAGGCACCCCTGTGGCCAGTCCCGAGGCCCCCGGGGGACATCTGTCCACACGACACACGGGCCAAGGGCCACTTCAAATGGCATGCCAAAGCACAGTCGTGACGGAGTAAGACATCTCCAGCGTGCTCCCATGAAACCGCAGCAATACCATGTGGAGAAATCGGGTTTTAAAAAGTGTGTCTTGGACAAGAGCCAACAGAAAAAGGACATTAGGTAAACACTAAGGAAACGAAATGTGAATGAAGTCCTGGACTCTGGTTGATACTAATGTGTCAATATTGGCTCATTCATAGGAGCACAGGCAGGAGACACTGTAAGAAGCTAATAAACAGAAACTCCCAGGGAATAACCAGAAACTGGTACTATCTTCTCAATTTTTCTTGAAATCTAATAGCTGGTGTAAGAAATAGGTTTCTGTGGGAGGTTTTGTTTGTCTCTTTTGTCCTCTGTGACTGGTGATTGAACCTAGAGTGTTGTACATGCTAGGCAAGTGCCACACCCCCAAGCCCCAGAATCATTTATCTTTAAAAGCACATATAGTATCAGGGTGACATGGCCCATGCCTGCAATCCCAGAACTCTGAGAGGCTGAGGCATGAGGATCACAAGTTCAAAGCCAGCCTGAGCAACTTAGTGAGACCCTGTCTCAAAATAAACAAAGGCGCTGAGGATTTAGCTCAGTGGTTAAAGTGCTTGCCTTGCAAGCACAAGGACCCGAGTTCAATCCCCGGCACCAAAAAATAAATAAATAAAATAAACAAGGGCTACGAACGCAGCTCAGTGCAAAGGCCCTGAGTTCAAGCCCCGGTACCATCAATAAATGTGTATACATGTAAGAAACCTGTGTGTGAGACAGAACCTCACAGGCAGTGCCATATGCACAGGCTCAGGGTGCATGCCTGGAAGAACCAGGTGCAGAAGGAGATGGAGCTAGATCTGCAGTCTAGCCCTGGCAGGATGCTGGCTATGTGTGGTGTCACCACAGGAAAATCTGTGGGGAAGGGACCATGTGAGAGCCATTGCACATGATTTTTACGTTACAATTATGAACTTTCCTGTTTTTCGGAGCTTTCCCATAAGAGATTATGGATTACGGAGGTAACACTCTGCATTTCTACAGGTGACAGATTACGAGGGCGCAGAGGGGACAGGGTGACAGGATCAGGCATGGTGGCGGCTGGTGGTAACTCCCACCCCGACACCAGTAGGATGCATGTCCAGGCTGACACCCAGAGGATGCAAGTATCTGTGCCACGCTGTCCCTGAGAGCTCAGCCTCGCACAGAGCCCAGAGAGAGGTGGCCGCCTGCTCCTCTATCCCCACCTTGAGGGGCTCGTGTAGCCACCACCTTCCCAGGGGAAGTGAGAATGCCAAGCTCAGATGTTCCAGGGCTGCCCTCCCCAGACCAAAGCAGATGCAGGACCAACATCCGGGGCGCGGACACAGCAGGAGAATCCGCCATGTGGGGCAGGCTGTGATAACTAAGCCCTGACTGGCTTTGGAGCCAAGAAATTCCCAAGTGAGTACCCCCCGGCACCCAACTTTCATCTTGTGTCTGCCCCACTGCCCATGGCAGAGCAGAAATCACCCTCCAAACAAGAATTACCTCTTTACCTGCCTGTTCTCCTAGGGGACAGTGAGGACACATGCTAATTCACAGTGACAGTATCACTGTGGCCACATATCACTGTGACACACAGAGGCTGTCTGGATATCAAGGTCAAAGGTATCCATTTTTTTTTTAAATTTTTACAATAAATAACAAGCAGTTGGCTGTGGTGATGCACACTTGTAATCCTGGCACACGTGCTAGGAGGCTGAAGCAGGAGAATCCCCCCAATTCAAGGCCAGCCTGAACTACATAGTGAGACACTCTCAAAAACAAAAAAAAAAACTAAACAATAAACAGGAAGTAGCTTTGGAATAAGAAAAGGTCGCCAATGAGGAGGGCGACTCTTACCCATAAGAAGCAGAGGGGCAGAATGGGTATGGTTAGGTCCGGGGACTTCAGAACTTTGGGCACTGCAGTCAAATCCCAGCTCTGCCATTTTCTACATGGGGACCCTGGGCAAGCTACTTGACTTCTCCATGCCTCAGTTTCCCCCCTGGGTCAACTGGGGCAAACATAAGCAGCGCCTCAGTTCTTCAAGGGTTCAATGTGTGCAAGTGTGGAAAGCACCAGTAACTGTCCCTCTGGCCTGCAGTGGCCTGCTCCTGGCAGGGGTGGAGGGGACAACCCTGCTGGAGCCGGGATCCACGTCCCCTTCCCCACAAAACTCCCGGGCCTGTGGTAGACTTTGCATCACCCAAGGCATGGAAAGGACCAAGCCCAGGACAACAGGACAAGCATAAGGGCGCTGCCCACCTCCCTGCAGCTCCTGCCTCGGGCCAGCCAGGGGCTCTGTGCAGGGCTCCTCCAGAGACACACGGGCTGCCAGGTCACCCTGGCACATGTCCCCAAAGCCCCATCCCCTCGTCCTCAGCAAGGCAATTAGGGAACTGCCTGCTGAGGTCCTGGGTCTGGTGACAAAATGACAGCTTCGGTGTCTGGTGTTCATCGTCAGTTTTTTTTGAGAGGGTCTCACTATGTAGCCCAGGCTGGCCTCGAACTCAAGGCAATCCTCTTGCCTTGGCCTCCCACGTGCTGGGATTCCAGGGCTGCACCACCATACCTGGATGTTTGCTTATTTTTCCAGGAAGAAAAAAAAAATCAACAAACAGCACTCATGGGTTTATCTGTCCTTTTCTGTTTTGTTTTGTTTTGGTGCTGGAGATTGAACTCAGGGCCTGTGACACTCATGGATTTATGCCATCGCCTTCTGAGATGGCCCCTGGAGATCTCGAAGTGTCACCATCACAGGTGACATACTTAGTGGCAGAGAGGCAGAGACTTCTCCAGGGCTCCCAGCTCCCCCGCACAGCCAGACTTCCACTCGCTGGCTCCTTGTGTACAGGAGCCAAGTCCCCAGCTAGGAAAGGCCCCGCGTGCTGGAGACCAGACCTGGCCCGGGCGCCTTCGCGCAGTCACACTTCTCAGAACACGGCCACAGACGACCTCCATGCCTGCTCCGATCTCCCAGCGTGGCAAGGGCTCACACCAGGCACAGATGTAGGACGCAGAGGCCGGGAGGTGGCGGCCCCAGGCTGGAGTCCCCGCACCACAGTCAGTCCCAGCAACATCTGCTAGGTGAACGCACAAAGCCACAAGACCCTCCCGGAGCCTCCGCAGCTCAGGGCCCTGGGGAAGGTGGCAAGCCCCAGCTCAGGACCCTGTAGACCTCAGCTTCTGGTACTTGCCAGCCTCACCTCAAGGCCCCCACATCCGGGGACACAGGGGCCTCCCTCATTTGCAATCCTCAGCTGCCAATCAGCAATCACCTGAGGGGCTGGCGGGCACAAAGGTGGGGAGGGGGCATCTGGGCTAAATGAGGCACTGGCAGGACGGCCCTGCCCACTACGATGCCAAGAGCAGCAGGCAGCCAGCGAACACGGTCAGTCCCTTACCTGTGGTCTCGCTTTCCTCCACCTCAGTTACTCACGGTCCACCAGAGCCTGCCAGAGCAGGTAGTAAATGGAAAATTCCAGAGATGGGTCCTAAGCCTCACACTGTGCACCCTTCTGAGCAGCATGATGTAATCCTGTGCCCTCCCGCTGTCTCCCCTGGGACATGAGTCATCCCTCTGTCCAGCGTGTCCACCTTGTAGGCACCACCCACCCGTCAGTCACCCAGCAGGCGTCACAGTCATCAGTGTAGCACACACAGGGGTCAGTTCATCCTGCAGCTTCAGGCATCCCCAGAGTCTTAGAATTCGTCCCCTCAGATAACGGGAAACAGTACATGAGTGCACAAGTTACTTCAGGGCTGCAGGTACCCCAAAGAGGCAGCAGCCAACAGCTGGCAGAGGCCACTGATCCTTCGATCTGCATGGAGGTCAGCCCTGAGTCGCCCTGGGCATCTCCCTTCTGGCCCAGTCCCCAAAGTAAGCACCAGGCCAAGAGGTTCTGGTGGCCCCGACATGCAGCAGGGGTCCTGCGAGCCTGAGCGAATCGCGATGGGCATCGCGATGGGCGGGAGGGCAGACAGTGCGGTGGCCACTCCCCACCTCCTCCTGCCACAGAGTGTGGGCTCCACAGAAACAAGGGGTCTTTTCGTCCAGGGATCCGGCAGCATTCTGCCCCACACACTTCAGACTGGATCCCACTGCCCACAACCAACTGGCAACCACGCAGCCCAGAGCCGGGGACAAGCTCCTAACTCAGCAGGCTGGGATGAGGGGCACCATGCTGCTCGGGACCACAGTCCAAGGTCGGGACACCAGCAGGTCAGGGAGCATTCTTGGGGTCCCCCAACTGCACTCCCTGGCTTGGAGACCACCCTCCAGGGTGCGGACACCAGCAGCAGGGTCCCTGACCCTGCTCCTGGGGCTACTCCACCTACCCCAGGAGCAGGAGGAATTCCAACATGCAAAGACTGCACATGACCAATATCACAGGCTGGCAGGAAACCCGGGCAGGGGGGCCCAGGGGGCCTCAGGAGAGGGGAGGCGCCGCAGGAGCTGGAGCCGCACTGTCGGCAGGGGTGCCCCGGAGCCAGCAAAGCTCTCCCACCACACACACTGCCTCACACTTCTGGAATACAAAGCAGCTCAGACAGGCTTTTGTGTGACTCTCCCAGCCCACAAGGTCAAGGGAAGCTGAACCATACACTTTTTACCTAGGTGACACTGGCATCTCGCCCACCTCACAGGGGACAGCAGTGGGAGCGGGGCACAGGGGACCCTGAGTCTGTTGAACCTTTGGTCCAGTCCTTCCCTGGGCTGTGCTGCTAGGCCCACACCAGTGTCACCCTGACTGCCCAATGCCACATTCACCCCAGCAGGCAAGGACACCATGAGGCTAGGGGGAGAGGCCAGGCGTAGGGCCAGAGCCCCAGGTGCGGCACATAATGGCCTCATCACTGGAGACGGATGGCATGGTGGCCCGCAGCTGGACCCGGGCAGCTCATTTAACCCCAGGGCGTCTGCCCATGTGCCAGTCACAGCCACGGCTGCCACAGGGAATTAAATGGCCTTTCCAGGAGGGGAGGGGAGACAGGGAAGGGCACAGCCTTGCGTCCACTCTCCTACCACCCCATTCTACCCCACTGGTTTAAAGGCCATTTCCTTCATTTTCTGACCCTACAGCCTTGTTGGCCTTATTTTGAGAACAGGGACCTGGCAGCTGGGAAGCAGCTGGCTAGACTTGGCCAGGAAGACCCCTGCAGCCGTGCGGCCTCTCCATACCAGGTTCCTGCCTGGACCAGTGCCCCCACACACAGCTCAGGGCTCGCACACGGACAACCTGGCACCCACCGCTCCAGGGCATCTGCCAAGAGCCCAGCGCAGGGCTGCAGAACTCCCAGACACTGAGGCAGAGGCTATGCATCCCACACCCCAGGGGTGTCCACCTCCCAGGAGACCTGAGCTCAGGGAGGGCAGGCTGGGTTCAATCCCCAACCCCTGCAGGAGCCCCATGTGGCTGATGGCCTGGGAACGCTTCACGTCCCTCAGCTGTAATACACTGAACTGCAGCCCAAGGCCAGGGAGTCGGGAGACCGTGACATGGGGTGGACAGGGGTTATCCAGCAGGTACAGGAGCACAGAGTGGGCAGCTAGAAGCAACTAGAAGGCAGGGCATGGTAGTGCATGTCTGTAATCCCAGCACTCAGGAGGCTGAGGCAGGAGAATGGCTGTGAGTTTGAGGCCAGCCTGAACTGCACAGTGAGACCCTGCCTCAAAAA
This sequence comes from Hystrix cristata, assembly GCA_004026905.1. NCBI lineage: Eukaryota > Metazoa > Chordata > Mammalia > Rodentia > Hystricidae > Hystrix > Hystrix cristata. The sequence continues at coordinate 45,136 of PVJO010010969.1, read as the reverse complement.
AAGAAGAAAAAGAAAAAGAAAAATTCATAGAAAGAAGCAACTAGAAACCTGGGCCTCCAGACCAGGACCCAGGTCACAGAAACCTGTCACCAGGCAGGACTTGAGAGGGGGCTGTGAGTTGCTGTCACAGTGTGTGGAGGAGAACAGCACGCCATCCTGTCCCAGAGGACAGGCTGGCAAGGGAGCGTGACTGGACAGGGAACAACCACCTTCCCAGGATCTGAAGCCACCCTGGGCCAGGACCACAGACATTCCCTTCCGGGGGAGGATGGGAGGAGGGGAGTTTGTTTTATTGCTTTGGACCAGGAAACATGAGCCTGTTTGCAGGGAAGGAGACAGGGGAGAGACCAACAGGAGCAGGAGAAAGGACAATGGCAAGGGAAGGTCCCACAGGAGGGCTGGCAGAGGCGCAGGGCAGGGCTGAGCCTGGGGGCAGGAGGGGAGCCCTCTGCCAGCCAGGACAGAAGGCGCTGAAAGAGGGAGAAACTCACTTCTTAATGTGCTGTCCCAGCACAAAAGAGGTGCAGGCACATCCCAGAAAACACGGGAAACAGAAAAAGGAGAAGGGGCAGAGGTGGGGGGAGCTTCCTATTGTCCCACTGGCCACCGAGAGATGCGAGCAGCCAGGCAGCCGGGAAATGGAGCCTTGGCATGAGCAACGTGGCCGGAACCTGCCACAAAGGGCCACTCCCAGAGCGGGCTCATTAGGGAGGCGAGCTGGTGCCGCACACAGTGACAGGCGGGTGCATTCAGGGCCCGCACACAATCGGGCCCTTGTGGCGGGCGGGGGAGCAGGGTGCTCGCGGAGCCTCGGATTCCTAGACAAGAGCAGGCCTCCTTCTCGCCTTACAACCTGCAGCCGGTGCAAAGGCAGATCTGGGGAGACAAAGAGATGCGTCCCCTGACAGTGGCTGGTCTATTTTTGGAAATGGGTCGACTCTTCCCTATACTGTCATCTAGTGCCACTGGCCTTGCTCGCATCTGTCCCCCTGAATACAGCGTAAAGAGCCACCCCCAGGCATAGTATCCAGGACCTAGCAATGGTGCTGTTGCAGAGGCACTACCTGGCAGACAATTAAATCTGGAGCAGGGAGGTGGGGGTGCCAGCCAGGCTGTGTCCAGCACAAGCCTGGAAGCCCCCCACTGGGCTCACCGAGCCACCTCCCTGGGTGCCCACATAGCACAGGTCAGCAAGGGGGCAACACAGGCCCGCTTCTCCCTCGCCGCTGATGTGAACTGACACAGCCTCCACCCTTGGATGCGCCACCGCAGACCAGTGTCCCCCAGCTGCCCTGCTGACACGGCCCATCTCCGGCACGGTGGCCCTCAGGCCCTGCAGCAAGCATTTCCCCCCAGCTCTGTCCAGCAGACCCCAGCAGCAGTGGCAACCACCAGTGCCAGGCCAGGCTGGGGGTGTCACAGCTCCTGGGGTGGAAGTGGATTCAAGCACAGTGAGGCAGCACTGACCAAAGCAGAAGGTGTTTTCACCAGGCACGGTGGGGACAGGGGCAGGATGTGCAAAGCACCACGGCGCCAGACTTTCCTGGGAGCAGCTGAAGGCCACTGGTGCCCAGGGCAGCAAATGAAAAATGAAAGGGAAGGGACCAAGAGGCGTGACCACTACCTGGTTCAAAAGACAAGGCAGGGACACCTGGTCACACGTCTGTGCCTCCCGGGCGCTCAGCCTGCCACCAGCACTGACTGTCACCTCCTGTGTGCAGCACGACTGGGGGCTGGGAGGACGGAGGCTCAAGGCCGGGCGCAGATAGCCTTGTCCCTAGCGAACCTGCACGGAGCAACCGGAGCCCCGCGTACTCCTGCGCTACGCGGGCATCCAGGCCTTTGAGCAGGGCCATCAGATCGGCGAGGCAGGTAATTCCATCGGGCCTGGCTCAGCAGGACAGGCTGGCCTGGCCGGGGTCTCGGCCTCCACCAGCACCAAGATTGGTCGCCGCCTCAAGGCCCTAGAGCAGCACGCTCGTGGTCACAGGCAGCTGCACTTCCCTGGCACCCCATTGGTCATTCCTGGTGACCAGGCACCAGGCGAGAGACAAAACCCCGGTTTAGGGGTGCAGTGAGAGGATCCCCAGGAATATAAACAGCTGGCTCACAGGACCACAGTGTGACCACGGGCTGGCAGAGTGGTGGCCCTGATCTGTGGCTCAGCCTCTGCAAGAACTTGAGTCAAGAGGCCAAGGGAGCCGAGGGTCTCTGGGCTCCTCAGCACCACCCAGCGAAGCCTCCCTTCTTACAGACAGAAAAAGGAAAGCACAGAGAGAGGAGAGGTTTGCACAGCCAGTTCGCCTGTGGGCCGAAGCCGCTGATCCCGGCTGCAACGCCCAACACACAGGACAGTTCCAGGCTGCACAATTGCGCTCCCAGACCCCCAGATGAGAGGACACGCGTGCTCACAGTCATTCTCAGGCCCGGGGAAGCCGCCTGGGGCAGGGGACACACTGCAGAAAGGTTCTGATTCTCAGCAAGAGCCCATGACCCCCGAGCCGGAGGTGCCAGGTGAACCCCAAATGCCTTGGCTGCAGGTGTCACTGCTGCCACGCCCGGCCCCGTCCTCACCTGCTCCTCCTTCAACATTCCGAATTCGGCCACCCCTTCTCTGTGCTCCCACCACACCAGAGCCTGAGAGCCACCCAGGGTGCTTCTGAGAGGGGCAAGGGCCTGGCGGGGAAGTAAACCAGGAAGCAGTCAGGCCACTGCAGGGTCAGAGGACAGGCGCGCCTGCCATGCTGTCCCTGCCCCGAGTGACCACTGCTGCTCCAGGCCTGTTCCTCAACACACATGGGGAGTCCCCAGGGCCCACAGCAGCACATGTTTGGTTCCATCCAAAGGACATTTTGGGGCCCAGCATCATAGTGCACACCTGTAATCCCAGCACTCAGGAGGCTGAGACAGTTGGATCATTATGAGTTCGAAGCCAGCCTGTGCTACACACCAAGACCCTGTCTCAAAAAGAAAAAAAAAAAAAGACATTTTTGGAACCTGGCCCTCAGAACCAAGGCTGGAAATCAATAGGACCAGAGGCCCAGGAATAAGGGACAGGTGCCCACAGCCCAGGTGGGACAGGGAGGACTCTAGTACCCTCTGGCCAACCCTGAGGCAGGCCCCCTCCTGTGCCAAGGCGCTTAGTGCCCAAGGACTCAGGGTTTCCGGCTCTCCCAGGCCTGGCATTTCCTCCATCTAAGATACCATCCATCCTGGAAGCTGCATCCACTCTGGAGAGCATTTCCGGAGGGAGGGAAAGGACCCCAAGGCAAACACGTGCCAGGTCCCCAGACCCAAGGACAGCCCCAAGGAGAAGGAACCTGTGCACTGGGCAAAGAGCAGCAAGCTCAGTGGTGGGAATAGGGAAAAGGGTTGAGAGACAGACCCCACCACCTCCCAAGGCCAAGGCCTGACATGCTGCTTACACCACTCACACCAGCCTGTTTAAACAGCACCAAGAAGCGGACCCAAAACACTGCAAGGTGAACCAACAGAGTCCTGCACATTCCGCCCTGCTCCCCAGGGACCTCTGCAGTGACTCCTCAGGTGGGGCATCTATCCATGGGTGACCCTGGGTGACACCCCTGCGGCCCTGCCCGGAGCCCTGGGGACAGCGGCAGAAGACTGTGATAGCAGCCAGTTTCCCTGCAGCAGAGGAGCTGTCCTCTGTCCCCAAGCCTTTCGGGAAGACACTAGGGTCCACTTCATGGACCAGAGAGGTGAGACTTAGCTACGCCCCAGTCTGAAAGCCCAGGGGTGCCTGCACTGATCAGACAGCTGCATGGGAGAGAGCAGGAGCTGGGACACAGGCGGAGGGAGTGTGTCCACCTCCATGGGACAGCCAGCTTCCCACACATCCCCTCAGTAGTGGGGACACCCTGGCTCTGGGGGTCACAGTCCCAAGGAGGCAGATGGGCTGAGGACAGGGCTTTGGGGGAGATACCTAAACAGAAGGTTCATCCTGTGGTCACTGTCACACCCACGGCCACCCTTGAAGGCCCCCAGCTCTCTTCCTCTGCCCAGCCCATCTTAACCCACCACTCCCCAAGCCAGGGACACAATTCAGTGCATGGGGACCTCAGAACCTGGGTGTAGAAAATGCTCACTAGACTCACTAGATGTCAGCAGATGTCTCCCCTCCTGCCTGCGGGCGCATCCTCTCCTCACTCTGAGCTCAGATCCTGCTCCCCAGCTCTGAGCACCCAGCCCTGCTCTTCCCCTCTGACAGTTCTCTGCCAGCACAGCCAAAGCCTCCCAGAGCTGCATGGGGGTCACTCTCCACTCACAGTGGATGCAGGCCCCGAGCAGGTCCTGCCTGTGTCCCTCAAAGGAGGGTCCCCAGCTCCAGAGGCCATGCAGTCCACCTGGACCATGCTCCTGTGTGGGTGACAAAGTCTGAATCGCTGCAACTTTGGGCTCCCTCCTGCGAGGCTGCACACAGCACCAACCCCTCTGAGGGTTCCTTCCCCACGCCCATCCTGAGTGTATCTTCTTGGAGCTTTTGTTTTTTGTTTTATCTTTGTGTGTCTGTCTGTCTGTCTGTCTGTCTGTGTGTTTCCTCTGAGATGGGCTCTCACTCTGTAGCAAAAGGTTGGCTTCAAACTCAGTGGCTCCCGGCTCTCGAGATGCCATGGTCCAGATCCACATATAGACCTTGCCAATTTGCTTGTTCCTCCCTGAAATGCCATCTTCCTTCCATTCGGCTCCACACAGCACCGGGCTCCAGGGCCCCGCTAACCAGGCTGTGCCAGAAGTTCCCGGTCGGCGCCCCAGGAGGCAAACCCCTGTGAGTCCATGACCCCTTCCCCTAAGGTCCAGCCCAGGACCAGCATTGACTGGGAGAATACAGATGAGGCAACCAAGCTTGGGGCTTCGGCAAGGTGTCGAGGCCACAGAGGCTGACAGGCCCAGGACTGTGTTCCAGTTGGGAGGGCAACTGGCTCCTGAGGTGACAGAACTCTCCCTCTCCCCCACAAAGGTGGTCCTGTCTTTCCACAACAGAGCCTCCAGCCCCACCCAAGAGGCTGGGAACTTGCCTAAGGCTTTCAGTTCCCGGACAGGCAGGCGCAGAAATCCCCGTGGGCAGAAAACAGATTCCGAACTGTAGCTCATTTCCTTGTGTGTGGCTGGTCTAGGGACAACATCCCACCAAGTCTGTCACACGGGCAAGGACCTGGTCCGAGAAGTAGGGACAAGCCTTGCTCCACGGGTCCTCGCCAGCGGAACTCACCAGGCACACGGCTCGGGGTGACGGGCTCAGACTGGTGACACAGGAGACCCCAGACTCATTCCAGGTCTCCAAAGCAAGATGCTGCACCTTTCCAAGCCTCAGTTTCCCTACTCCAGAGACCTCCCTTCTGGGACCCATTGGAAACTCTGAATGACTGGGAAACTCTCTCAGCAACTGAGTAGGTCACCGGCTGGGGAACTCCTGGGGCTGTGGCCCTGGGGACTCAGAGCTCCAAGGCCATTGACGGTTCCTGGGGTCAGGTGGGGAAGGGGAGGGAAAGCTTACATAACAGCCCCATTATCTCCTCCGACCTTTGCTCCAGCCTGCGGGGCTTAGGAAAGGCAGCCTCATTGGCTGAGCAGGAAGCCCATACAGAGAAGACCTATTCACTGCCTGTGCGCTGTGTCTTTTTTAAAGGCCCAGACCACCCCCACGCCACCCTCTCTTTGAAACCAACAAAACACAAGCAGGAAAACAATCGCAGTATATTTTCAGAAACACAAAATTTTAACCCAAACTTTAAAAAGTAAATGGTGCCTATTCACAGGCTTTCGGGGAGGTTCTGGTTTCTCCGGGTGAGCCACGGGGGAGCAGGGCGGGGGACACACCCAGGGGCCAGAGGGGTGCAGCAGGACTCACCGGGTGGAGGGTGGGGGTGGGGGTGGGGGCAGGGCAGGCGGAGAAGGAGCTGAAAGTCCTTTTGTTTGACAATCACCTTGGTTCCAGGGGGAAACCTGAATTTGTGATGTTTGAGCGGTCTCAAGGTGCAGCACCGGATCTTAGCAGCGACTCAGACCCCGCCGAACAGCCCAGGAGAGACCGATTTGCATACGTATTCACAGGCCCGCCAGGCCTGGCCTCTGCCACCGAGGACTGCTTGGAATACAGATGGCCGCCTCCCACCACAGCCACTTGAGGGCAGCGCCCCAGAGAGGACCCCGGGGCCACCGTGCCCTGCTCAACAGCAGGCGCAGCCACACGCAGAGCTCTTGGATGCACACTTTCAGGCGAGCTGCCCGACAGCAAGCAGAGTTCCCTGCAGAGAGGCGGAAGTGTGTTTGGCAGGGTCAGGAGGGCTCTGCCACAATGGAGACCCACTGTGTGCAGATGCCGACCTCAGCGACCATGTGTGGGCTCAGGGACTCTCGGGTTCTGCCCCCACCTGACAGAGAGAGGCAGAGAGGGGCTCCCAAAAGTCAACCCGCCCTACTCATCCAGATCCGGAAAGGCACCTGATGCAAACTCAAAGCAGCCTGACCCTCTGGGCAGCAGGGTTATCTATCAATCATCTACATGCTTAGTGGTCACTGATAAGTCACTGATACTTCCCAGCACAGGAAAGAGAGGGCAAACCTGAGTCAGGAATCCAGAATAGGGAATGGCCTCGTCTCCTGTTTTACAGTGAAGGCAAAATTCTAATCGGCCAGGGAGGCAAGCCCATGGCCTGAGCACAGATAGCCCTAGCGGAGACCCACCCAGGACAGGCACATCCAGTGTCAGTTGCCTTCCCATGCTAGGCTCAGAACCCCTCTGAGCCTCTACTTGCCGGTCTGTAAAATGAGGAATAACAACACCTCCCCAGGGTTCCCACGAGGACAAACTCAGAGTGGAACTGAACCACTGCACCAACTTAAAGCCACAAGTCTCAGTACTGAAAAGCCCAGTTTCTAAGAGAAAGGCCTTGCTTTGTGTCCAGGCATCCCGTTCGTGCTGGTGAGAGAACATCCCAAGGCCACCTGTGACTTTAAGAGACAAAACAAAACAAGGATGATACCACTCTTAACTGCAAAACTGCAATAAGCAACGATAATGCTGACTTTTCACACCCCTCCCCCAAACCAAAGCTTCACTACAACAGTCCAAGTGGACTTCAGACTTGGAGGATTCTGCAGAAAACCCAATACCTCCACCCCACCCAACGCCCAGTGTGTGGAAAAGCCGGGGCCCTGCACAGTCCACTCCTGCATCATTCACAGCTACAGCTGAAACTCAGAGCCAGTGCCAGCCCTCCTGCCCTGCACAACCCAAGACAGGCCGTCCTTGCAAACGGGCTCGGACACTCAGGTGCTCCCAGCACCCTGCAGAGAGTCACTCTCGCCAAGTACCATCGATGACGCAGCTGAAAACCAGAAACATTTCATTTCCCAGCCACTGGACTACAGCCATCCCCTCCTCTGTACTGCATTTGGGGAAACTGAGGCCCAGAAAACAGACCCTCCCAAAGCCCCCAGGAAGTTGGGGTGCTATAGACAGCTAGATGCAACAAATTAAGCCACTTGGCTTTGAGCTCCTGGGGACAGCCTGAAGGAGCCTGTCCTGGGAACAGGGTGGAGGCAGAGTTGCAAAAAGAAACCTGAGTTGTAGCCATAGATTGCTAATCAGTAACAAAATATCCCTCCAAACCTAGTGCTGCCCTGAACTCACACAGGCCCGGGAGGGTAAATAAGGGACAAACTGCAGCACTGCCCAGACCTCCGTGGGTCTAAGACCCACCCCTGCCCCAGTATGCCTGCACTTAGCCACCAAGCCAAAGAGAAAGTATCCCTCCAGGCTGGCGCTGTCACTGAGGGAAGAGCACTTATTTAAGGCCTAGATACATTGTCTCTGAATCAGAAATTGTTCTAAGGAGAACCAGAAAGGTAAGGCAGGTCGTCCAGGCAGTAGCAACCAGGACTGGGAATCAAGCCTGCAAAAGGGAAGCAGCAGGGAGCAGAGCCACTGATCAGAGGGCTAGGACAGGGGACAGGCTGCTGGGCTCCTGCAAACCTCAGCTAGTGTCACCCTCTTCTTGCACAAGGCCTGCAGTCACCCAGGTGGGCGTGGAAGACAAGGCTGAGCCTTCCTGAAGCCAGAAGCCCTCCCACCCACACCCTGGCCACAGATGACCACAGCACTTCCTGTTCTGCCGTCATCAATTTACAAATCCTTTCACAAGCGTTGTCTCCACGTCAAGCCCACGATCATCCTCTCCAATGCATAAATAAGGAAACTGAGGTACACAGAGGAGAAAAGTCAGAATTCATTCCAACCACTACGTTATCCCTTGGGGAAGTTTTAAGAGTCTCCGTTGAAAACTGTCCCAGATCTGAAGTACAGCACTTACAGGAAACCAGGAAGACGCTTCGCCCGGCTCCTGCGGCCCGGCTCCCTGCGCTCCTGCCTGCCGGCGATAAGGCAGGGAGGAAGCAGAGGCGGAATTCCACTCGCGGCACACACGTGGACGCCACTTGAGTTGGCGGCGGGGGGTGCCTGTTGCTCCAAGAAGGAGAGGAAATTCACTTGCTCCCAAAGATCTTTTTCCCTCTCCCCTAAGAACTTCCCGCTGCGGGGCAAGGATTCCCGGCGGGGATGAGGCGCCCCCCAGCCAGCCCCGCAGGACCAGCCGCCAACATGGTCAACTCAGCCGGGACAAACTTCTCTGGGGCTGTGCCGGCTGAGGATTCTGAGCTGGACAGGGGCACACGCCATCCCTAACCATCCCGACGGGTGGGCGCGGGATCCCCTTGGAGGTGAGAGCCGGAGCCTTCCACCACCCCCGCGTCCCGCGTGGACCCCAGCGTGGGGGAGGGGGGTCCCTACCGTGCAGGCCGTTGGGGATGCTGCGATGGTGCGGCGGCGCCGACAGGTCGTCCAGGGACCGGCGGGTGGCTCCCGCCTTGCCATCCGGGGCCTTGTGCGGCCCGGAGGGCAGCAGCGCAGGGGGCACGTGGTGGTGGTGGTCTGGGCTGCCGCCACTGCCCGCGCTCGACGTGCTGCTGCCGTCGCCCACGTCGCGGGCCCCCGCGCCCCCCGCCGCGGCCAGCGGCCCGCTCAGGCTGGCCTGGCTGTCGATGGAGCTGCGAGAGCCCGCGCCCCCGCCGCCGCCCGCGCCGCCCGCGCTCCCCGCCGCCGCCAGCGCCGCGCGTTCCTCGTCCAGCAGCAGCACCAGCTCCTTCAGCTCCAGGTTCTCGCGCAGCAGGGCCTCCTGGCGCGCCTCGAGCTCCCGCAGCTTCTGCTGCGAGCGGGCCACCTCGTGCCACACGGCGCCGGCCGCGTGGCGCCCGAAGCGCTGCCACTCGCGAGCCAGCTTGCGTCCCTTCTGCCGGTCGTCATCGAGGAAGCAGCAGAGCTCGCGAAGCTCCTGGTTGTCGTCCTGCAGCCGCTGGTTCACGTCCTTGAGGCCGCGGATCTCCAGGAGGTGCTGCTGCAGCCGCCGGTTCACGTCGCGCATCAGGCCACCGTGCTCCAGCATGAGGCCCACCTTCTCGCCCTCGGCGCGCCGCAGCCGCCGCGCCAGCTCCTCCTTGCTCCAGCGCAGCAGCTCCTCGTCCGGCACCTGGCTCAGCTCCTCCGCCGCCGCCGCCACAGCCGTGGCCGGGGGCTTCGCCATGGCGCGGCCGTCACCGCGGCATCGCCCTCGCGATCCCCGCCGGGCTCCGCGGCTGGGCCGGTGCGCGCCGCCGCCGTGCGCCCGGGACTCCCTCAGCGATCGGGCGAGGCAGGCGCAGGCCGCCCCCGGCCCCGCTCCCGGAGCCCGGGCCGCCCCGCCCACCCCGGGCGGAGGGGGGCGGGGAGCGCGGCCGGCCCCGCCCCCAGTGGGAGATTGCGCAGGGGGTGAGCGGAGGCGGAGGCGGAGGCGCCCGGGCTCCCCCGCACTGTGCGCCCGGCCGCCCGCCCGGCTCCCGGCCAGTGGTTCGCTCGAGCCTCGGTCCCGCCCCCCGGCGCGTGCGATTGGGAGTCTCCGGGGGTGTGCGGGAGGGGGCGGGGCCGCGCGGGGGCGCCGCGCGATGGTTCGGTCCGCACGCTGGGCCCCAACCCCCTCCCGGCGGTTCGAGTTTCTGAGCCCGGAGGACGCGGCCTCGGCCAATCCCAGGGCTCCAGGGCGCTTTTAAAATGCAGGTACGGCTGCGGGGGGCGGGGGTGCAAAGGTAGGGCCGGGCTCCCCTTAAAGGCGACGTCTTTCTGGGCGGGAACCCCTCCCGGCCCGTGTCCCCCGCCCCCCTCTTCTTGCTCCTAGCAAACAAACACCTGGGGTCTGCGCGACACCGCCCTGCTCCTCCTGGGGACGCCAGAGGTCGGCGCAGTCTGAGATGCGACGAACAATAGGGCTCGGACGTGAGGTCGGGCTGGGCGCTCTTTGTCCCTCTCCCTGCCCCCAGGACCCTCCGCCCCCCTCTCCACCCGGGTTCCCCGCCCCGGCGCGCAGCGACGCTACGCTTCCCCTCCTGGTCCAGGACTGCAGATCCGGCGTCCGCGCCCGGGAGGCCAGGGCCTTGCCAGCCGGCCCCTGTCCCCGACCCCGGTGGGGCACGGACGCTGGGGACCTGCCTTTCCCTGGAGTGGGCGCAGAGGCCCCTGCCCCGCCACATCCCCGGGATCGGAGGAGAATCTGAGATCCGCGAGGTGCAAACCCCTGGGGTCCGGGGCGCCCAAGTGGCCGCCGATCCCGCTCCCCGCTGGCAGCCCTGCTGGGCACCAAGTCTCCCCACGGCTAGAAAGTCTCGTTATCTTGCCATCATCAAAGCGAATTTGCCGCGCGCGTGTGCTTCGAGCTGGCCGAGGGGCGCCAAACACCCCACCACCACCCCCGCACGGAAATGAAAACCCGCGCTCGCGACCGTGAGCTCCCCACGGCCCGAAGCGCGCGCCCGAGCAGCATCTGATGTCCCCATTGACACTTGCTCGACCCTTCCCCGAACAACTACGTGCCCGGCGTCTGCTCTGCCGGGCCTGTTCTACCCCGCCCGCTCCCCAGCGTGGGGGATTCCGCGGGGGACATGACCTGGCAAGAGGCCCCGGCCCCTAGGTGGGTACTTAGCATTCTGGAAGGAGGAGAAGCTAATAAACACACTAGATAAGCGTGAGACCGGCCTCAGTGCTGTGCAGGGAATTGAGACGCTGCTGTCACAAGTGAACCTCAGCAGGCTTTGGTCGCAGTGGTTAGAGAGGGACTCGGGGAGGGGCGGGACCGAGATGTGAGCGACAGGGACAAAGGTGAGGGGGAAGGGCATTTCCCTGGGAGGAGCACTCCTGGAGACCCTGGCCTGACCTGTGGGAGCAAGGCCAGTGGGCTGGGCTGGGTCAGGGAGAGGGTGGGCTGGTGAGGTCAAAGGGCAGCTCATGTGCACCCTTAAGCAGATAGGAGAGCAGCACCGGGCTCACCTTGTAGGAGACTCATGGTGGCACCTATGTGGATTAGGACGGGGCTGCACGGAGAGATCCAGACTCAGTATCTCGGTGTCTTCCCCACTCCAGGAAGATGTTCAGAAGATGGTAAGTACAGATGTGTGCCCTGGGAGACACCGCAGGAACCCAGGTGACTCCTGTGGCCTGCATATCTGTCCATCCCACAGACTGACGGCTTTCAGAGAAGAAGGAAGGCTTCTCTAGACAGGGTCTGTTTGCGCTATCTACAGACCGCAGACCCTCCGGGCTTTGCTAACATCCTCCTTGTACAGCCAAGACACGGTGCCAGTGGTGGGTGCCCGGGGCCGAGGGAGGGTCTCCTGCCCCCCACGGCTGGACATGGCAGAAGAGGACAGGATGGCAGGAGGTGAAAGGGCCAGGGCCATCTGGCCAGAGCTCCTCCCTGAGGGTCCCACCAGGGGCACTGAGTTCCCCAGAATACTCGTGGTCCAGGAGACCCCAGACCCTGGATATCAAGTGACACCGCTTTTGTAGCCCCTTGGTCATAAGGAGCTGCGCTTCGGCGTGGAAGTGGTAAAACCCAATCACAGAGCTCCAACTCAGTAATTCTCAAGATGACCAGGAAAGTACCTAGGAGTCTTAAAAAATAGAGATGAACCCCCCACCCCAAATCTCCTGGGATGTGCGAGTCTGTTCAGAGCCACACAAATGTTTCAAGAGACACCTGGGGCCTGAGAACCAGTACAAAACCCACAGCAACCAAAATATTCCAAAATGCAGGGTGGGAGCAGGGAGACGGTCACACAAGTCCACGGGCAGGTGGGTGGCCCCTCTCATTCCTCTCTGGCTCAGCCCCTGAGCTCAGACCCCAGACTCAGTGTCTTGCTATTTGCCCAGTGAATGGCTGGCCCCTCAGTGCATGACCAAGTCCAAGGTCCTCTTTTTGAAGATGAGGAAACTGAGTCCCAGAAGCAAATTTCTCACCCAAGATTGCTTTCCTTCGTGGATCTACTGAACGCGCAACACACTGTGGTAGTGTATGTAATGCATCGCAGTAAGTGTGCACCACAGCACACACACATAGGACGCATCATCATGGGAACTTCCGGGGCCAGGAAGTGCTATCTTCCTAGGGGAGACACATCCTGAGGCTGGGTGGGAGTTGGGCAGATCGTGGAAGAGGAGGAGACAACACAGGCTAGGGTTGGGGCTGAGCAGCGGTGAAGCCATGTGGAGGCACAGACAGTACTTGAGCAGGAGAGTTAGGAAGGGCTCAGGCCAGGGGGCTGGAGGGAAAGTGCGCTGTGAGATTGGAAGTGTGGTCCTCTTCCCAGGGCTTTGTGAGGTTACCACAGCAACCACAGACATAACCACCCACATCCACTTACCCAGCACCCAGGAGGAGCCAGGATTCGAAACCAGCCCTTACTGCGATGCTGCAGCAAGCCCATTAGGAGGGACCGTCAGCCCATCTGGGATCAGACATGGATTCCTATTGGTCTCCACAAAGCCAAGGTCAGGTCTCCGCAAAGCCAAGGACACGGGCGTTTGTGGACACCCAAGGACTGTGCTTTGACTGGAGGAGAATTATTGGTTTTGGGCTTTGTTTTTGGAGGGGGGAACGCTGAAGATTGAACTCAGGGCCTCGGACTTGCTAGGCAAGCACTCTACCACTAAGCTAAATCCTCAGCCCCCTGAGGAGAGTTTCATGAAAAGAAAAATAGAGGACAGTGTTGACTGATTGCTTTTTGTGTCCCCAGCACTGTGCTGGGACTTACATGGTTGGTCTCATTACACCTTCTCTCCCTTAGCACCCTCCACCCTCTGCACCAGGATATCTGACAATAGGGTGTTTGCACTCATTTTCCAGAGGCCAACACTGAGGTCCAGTGAAAGAAGGGCTGTCCAGGAAACCCAGGGCTCACTTCTGGCAGACTGGGCTACCGAGGATGGCAGATGTGGCATTGGGCTGCCAGCTCCTTCCTTTGTAGACGGGACACACACAGAATCTGTGGAACCGCTAGGATGGAGTTTGGTGATCACGTGTCCTAGCTCCCACATTTGCAGGTGGGGACACTGCATTCAAGCCAGGACCAGCGGTGTGCCTGGGCAGTGGCCCCTGCAGGGCTGCAGCCAGAGGTCACATGGGAGACGGGCTCATTCCCACACCCTGTGAACCAGCGATGCACAGGATGCACCTCGAACGGCTGGTTTTGTACGAGGGGTAGCAGAGCTGAAGCTAGGGGGCCTCCCTCCCAGGCCAGCCAAATGCCTCAAGTTTAACTAAGCTGTGGGGAGCCACAGCAGAGCTGAGCGCCAAGGAGAGGAGAGACCTAGCCAGACTTAGATTAGAGCCCAAGGACAGAGGTGTCAGGGGAGGCCAGAGCAGAGTGGGAATGGCAATAAAGTGACCAGTTAGGGGGTGTTGGCCTCTGTACCCCTCCATGCACCTCACCTCACAGCTGTTGCCCCAGCGAGTCAGCCAGGGCAGGAGGCTCAACACACAGGGGAAACTGAGTTACAGGGGCTCTTTGCAGGACAAGCTGTCTCCTTGATGCACTTAAAACCATTATTCATACGATCCACAAGTTCATGTTACAAATATCAGCAATAAAGCAGGTAGTAGGGAGGCCACCCCAATAGGAGGAACCCCTGCCTCTGCTTTGGGGCCCTCATGAGCAGTCCTGGCTCCTGCCAAGGGCCTGCCGGACCCCAGGGCCACCAGGGTCTGTGCTGATTGAGCCTGTGCACTGACATGCTGTGTTTTCCTCTTACAGTAGAGTGTTGGATTTTGCATGCTCGTAAAATGTGTTTAATAGTATCGCGGCTGATATGTTGGTCTGCAGCACACTCTGCTCTCACTGTGTTGGCTTAGGTGGCTGTGATTTGTCCTCTGCACAGCTGTATACAAGTTTCCCAGCCTCAGCACAGTGACATTTGGGACCTGGTAAGTCTTTGGAGGGTGCCTACACAGTGGGGGACGTCTGCCAGCATCCCTGGCCTCTACCCACTGCGTGGAAGTAGCACCCTTCTCCTCAGTTTTACGAACCAAAAACTAAACTGGGCGTGGTGGGTGCACGTCTGTAATCCCAGCACTCAGGAGACTGAGGCAGGAGGAAGGCTACAAATTTGAGGCCAGCCTGGACTACACAGTGAGACCCTGTCTCAAAACACACACACACGCACACACACACACACACACACACACACCCAGAGAAGCCCAGGCCCAACTGCACACTGGAGGGACCCGTTTTCTCGGGGAGAGACAGAAGGGCACAGAGCAGGTTTACTTCGCTTGGAGTGTTTGTATTTATCCAACTGCTGCTTTCACTATACACAATGCAACATGATTTGTACTGCTCACAAGATAATTACAGGAGTGATTTGGACCATAAGTAGAAGGCCCCAAACAACATCCTCAGCCCCGTCTGCAGATAACTGTCCGCCTCAGAGCTCTCTGGCCCAGGCCCTGGGAGCTGCCCCAGCCCGCCTTCCCACCCAGCCACCTGAAACCAGCCTCCCCTGGTGCCTGAATATTTCATGCGGTGAGGGCTGAACGGAGTTGAAGTCGCAGGACCTTAATTGTTAATGTAGCTTCTGCTGGCCACAGGCCAGCCCTCCCAGCCCCTCCTGCCTCGTAGAACAGCAGCCATGATAATTCTCGTAGACCCCGGGCCTTGTTGTGACCTGCGCTGGACAGGGCAGAGTTGTCCCCAACCCCTAGCTGGCAGAGGGAAGTGGGGCCATTAGGTCCATTCTTTGCCCAACACTGATCCCCAGTGCCTACTGGGCATAGAACCAGGGGCTGTCGAATGAATGAATGATGGAGGAGGAGGCAGAGTTAAATAGAAGAGCCCTAAACCGGGTGTGGTGGCACACAGCTGTAATGCTAGCACTCAGGAGACTGAGGCAGGAGGATTGCCATGAGTTTAAGGCCAGCCTGGACTACACAGTGACCTCAAGGCCAGTGTGAACTCTATAGCCAGACGCTGTCTCAAAAAAGAAAAGCAGAAAAGTCCTGCACTTGGAGTCAGACTCTCTGGCCCAATGCTCAAAGCCAGTAGGCCTTGGCTGTCTCGGTGCACCTCTCCCAGGCACCTCCAGATCCAGGCCTGAAAATGGACCCACTTCATGGTCGCTCCAGGAAAGACTGGCTCACCCTTGGCCACAGCAAGGGAGCAGGCTGCAAGAGCCTGCCCCCGACATGGTGTCCCTGTCACCTACCCTCTACCCTATGGGCTGAGCCTTCTTTTTTGAGGCACTGAGGGTGAACCCAGGCTCACACCAGCTACACCCAGCACCAAGACCAGTCTCGCAGCTCCGCCTCAGCTTCCAGAAGGCCCAGCGCCTCTTCGCCTCTTCGACAAGTCAGGGTCCTGAGGAGGCAGCGCCCAGGCCCTCAGGCGAGGGGCCCATCAGTCTCAGCCCTGCTGCTCGTTAGAGTCCTTAAAAGCTTGTCACATGCAGATGCCTGGGCCAGAAAGAGCCCCCAGAACATCTGGAGTCAGAGGCGTCAGCAGCCGGGGCTGGGAAGCGCCAGTCAGCCATGGATTGTGTTCATTTGTATCCTGCCAAGCTAGGAGGGTTCCCCCCTACTCCTGTGGGGCACAGCCCTCCCCAGCGTCTGGGCTCAGAGATCTTTCTCTGACAATGTCCAGATTCCCCAAATAACCCTCAAACATGCTGCTCACAGCTCATGTGAGCAGAGGGGGGCTGGCACTAGCCCTACCTTCATCCCGAGACACCTTGCATTCACTTAAGCCCTCTGTGTTTCGCCCCATATCTAATGGGGTAAAATGAAGGGGAGGAAATGATGAAGATTGGGTGCAGAGGCACACACTTGTCATCCCAGCTATTCGAGAGGCTGAGGCAGGAGGACCACAACTTCAAGGCTAGCTTGGGCTATACAGTGGGACCCTTTCTCAAAATTTAATGAACTAAGGCTGGGGACGTAGCTCAGCAGTAGAGAGCTTGCCTAGCAAGTGTAAGGCCCTGGCTTCCAGCCCCAGTACCATAAACAAAACGAAAATCTAACACCGAAAGTGTCTGGGGCTCCAGGACACAAGGAGCCCCACAGAAGGGAGCATCTCAGAGAGAGGCCAGCAGGCACAGAGCTGTCATCTCTGACACATGGCCAACACCCTCAGCTGAAAGGAGGGGCGGGGTGGGGGGTGCTCTCCAGCTCACCGGCGCCCACCTCCAGCCAGCCTGATCTCTAGTGGCAAGTTCAGCTGCAAGCTGAGCTCAGGGCAGGCAGGTCCACCAGTGAGGGCCGTGCCCCGCGGTCCAGCCACTTATACACACGAGCGTTTCAGATCTAGACCCTGTGACAGCCGTAAAATAGAGCACCAGGATCGAGGAGGTCCTGAAAATACTGAGGACCTCCTCAGAAAAGACAGGAGGGAGGGAGGAGCAGAGAGGGAGAGAGAGGGAGGGAGAGAAAGATCAGATGTGGTGGTGCACACCTGTAATCCCAGCACCGGAGAGGCTGAGGCGTGAGGATCACTGAGAGCCTGAGGCCAGCCTGGACTACATAGCAAGACCCTGTCTCAAAAAACAGAGGGTACAGGAGAGAGAGAAAGGGAGACCAGAATCATCCAGGGGGTATGGTGGCACAGATGGGGCACAGATGTGGTGGCACACACCTGTAATCCCAAGCACTCTTGGAAGCTGAGGCAGGAGGATTGCAAATTCCAGCCCAGCCTGGGGAACTGAGAGGCTTAGTGAGATCCTGTCCCAAAGTAAAAGATAAAAAAGGACTTGGGATGTAGCTCAGTGATAAGGTCTAATGTACACACACACACACACACACACACACACACACACACACACACGGACTGTTCCCCAGGGCTCGGCTGTCTGCAGAGGAATGAGTACCCTGGCACCATCAGCAAGTCTAGTGTGAGTCCCAAGAAAACCAAGCCGAAAGGCGCAGGCGATTCTTACTCCCAGGAAAACCCTGACATCCCCCAAGGAGCAAGAGCTATCCTAGGGTGGGCCACGGCCCGCCCGGTCACAGCACTCATGGTGAAATGTGGACGGTACAGATTGAGCCAAACACGCGCTCCGGCCGCTCTGGAGGATGGGGCGGGGGAGTACAGAGCGTGAAAGAGGGCCGAGCCCTGCTCTGTGACGGAGAAGGGCAGAGACATCTACAGTTGAGGGGGCTCAAATGAGAATAGGGTGTTGCTTTCACGTGTCAAGACCAGTGGAAGGGAAGCTGGTCACCCCCGGGAAGCAGGGTACAGGGCTGGAGGGAGATCAGTCTTCTTTGTTTCCTGAATAAGTCTTATAATCTCATTTCTGAAACTCTGTGTGTCTGTGTATTTATTTATTTTGGAGACAGGGTCTCGCTATGCAATTCAGGCTGGCCTCAGACTCACTATGTAGCCTGGGTTGGCCTCAAACTCACAGTGATCCTCCTGCCTCAGCCTCCTGAGTGTTGGGATTACAGGTGTGTGCCACTCCTCCCACCCATGTTTTTAAATTAACAACAACCACAAAAGGCTGGCCTTGGACTTCTTGTCATCACCGTTGGAGGCTAAGAAACCACAAGGCAGTCGGCGGCCTTAAAAATCTGCGGGAAAGGATTTCCTCTCTGGATTCTGTGTCTGTGGAGAGGGTCAGCTGAGTGTGGGATGTAAACATTTTCACAACACAAGGTTTCTAAATAAACAAGTAAATAACCATGTAGACCCCTCCCAGGAGGCTACTGTGTGTTTGTTTGTTTGTTTTTGTAGTACTAGGGATGCAATACAGGGACTCTCCCCTGAGTTGCGTCCTCCCCCCTTTTTGTTTTTTGAGACAGGGTCTCACCAAGTTGCCCAGACTTGACTTGAACTTTCTTTTTTGGGGGGGTGCTGGGGATGGAACTCAGGTCCTTGGGCTTAGCGAGGCAAGCACTCTACAGCTGAACTAAATCCCCAGCCCCTGAACTTTCTTTTTTGTTTGTTTGTTTTTGTTTTTTGAGACAGGGTCTCACTGGATAGCACTGGTGGCCCTGGGTAGTGGGAAAAGGGGACTTTTACTTTCCTTGTAGATGTTCTGCTGTTATCTGATCCTTTTCGAGAACTCAAATTCATATATTATTTTGTTAACCATAAAAATATTTATTCAAGTAGTAATAAACCCTCACTCTGGGCCATGGCATATGAGACAAACACCAGCGATGAGGTCCCATGTCCCCGTGGGTGCCCTTGCCCTGACCCATTGGGTACCTCGGGCCCCGGGGTGGGGGAGATATGCCCTCGAGGTCATGTCTGGTTACACAGCTCATTTCCTCTTCCCATCCTCTCAGCAGGCTGGGTAGGTGGGCAGAAATTTGCCCGCTTCACCTACAGAAGCTGGTGGGTAGTTCAGGTGTGCATTTGGGGTGTACCATGCCACGAGGGCAGGGAAGGACTCACCCCTAGCAGTGAGGGAGCTCCCTCCATGTCCCCTTTGACCTCGCCTGGCTCCCTTCTCCCAGGAGGTTCTCTAGAACTCAGCTCAGCCACTTCCTCCAGGTGCCAGGACCCCAACTAGTGTGGCCCAGGGCAGGGCACAGAGGCCTCGGGAACCCAGGTATACAAGGAGCAGCCTGTACCTGGGGTGGCCTTTCTCAGCACCTCGCTTATCCCCTCCCAGGGCCTGGAGCAAAGCTGACAGAAAGCAAAAACATTACACTAGAGCCAGGTGTGGTGATGCATGCCTGTGATCTCAGCATCCAGGAGGCTGAGGCAGGAGGATCCCAAGTTGAAGGCCAGCGGGGGCTATCTAGGGAGTTCAAGGCTGGCCTGGACTACATGGGTGCTCTGAAAATCCAAGAAAAAAAAGAAAACAACAAAAAAAGACAGATTACTCTGTGCTTTCACACGGCTCCTCTGGACGTCACGTCTGATGTCCTCAAAGTAGGCCATTTTGCCTGGGGAATGGGCGGGACAGGAGACTGGGCTGTGTAGTCATCATCTTCTGCAGCTGGTTCCAGGCCAAGGTGAGTGTGTGATGTCACCATCCTCCTGCCAGTAGGCCCACTTTACCATTGCCACTGAGACCTGGGGTGTAACAAACATGTCCTTGATGTTGCCATGATGTGGGGGCTGTTAGCTGGGTCCACTATGCACAGCGGCCAGTTTACCGGGGAGGAAGTGGGTGGTGATGAGGGTCGGGCTGAGATGCATAAGCTCAGCTGTCTTGGGGGACAGGCCAGGAGCTCTGTGACATTAACCAGCGCAGTGCTGACTATGCCCCCACCACTGGGCTTGAGGGCCACTCCCAGGGCTGGACAAGGACAAATAGCCCAGCTGGGACACATCCATGCACAGCCAAGCCCTCCTGTCGGGTGCCCGGTAGGACCGAGTCCCCGACAGAGTGTCCCAGCCCGAGGACCCGGCCTTCCTCCTCCGCCTTCACCTCCCAGGAATGGGGGCCGGCAGCCCTGCCCAGCACTTCCAGAGGAAGGCGACAGATCCCGCCCTTCCCTGTAAGAGCTAATTACCAGCTCGCTGTGCCCAGCTGTCAGCTCGGCAAGAGCCCAGGTGACTCAGTGCCCTGTTGGGGTCGCCTGGGCTGCTCAGCCGGACGATGATGGATCTTTCTCCGTGACAGTCACAGGAAGCCAGAAAACCATCACTCAGAGCTCCAGACGGCAGCTCTGTCTGTCTGAAAGGAGACCCAGCGCCAGGGTGGATAATCCGGCACCAGCCCACCTTTCAGATGGCGGAGGGCTCCCACTGGACAAGACTGGCTCCTGCCAGGCCTACGCCCCTTCCACCCCCAGCCCCGCCCCAGGCATGGGTGAGGGGTGTGGCTGCTCCCCAAGGCCCCTTCCTCCCAGCCATCCCTGGAGGACACCCTGGGAGGTGGGTCCTGGAGGGTCCTTGAGAGAGCAGCGGGGGAGGCAGAGTAGGGAGCTGTGAACATCACCTTGGTGAGTGGCTCAAGAAGACTCAGGCCTCGGTGTCCCTGGGCCACGCACCCTCTGCTGCAGGATGGGGCTGGGCCAGGCAGCAGGCAGCGCACATCTGCACAGCACTGTGACCGACCCCTCCAGGGGCACCCTCTGACCGGGGCAGGCAGCGGGGATCAGCCTGTGCGGTCAGCCTGTTGGGTTCAGCAGGTCCCACAGTGTCGGCTCCAGCGGCTTCCTGCATGACACCATATTCTCTGAAGGCAGGGCCAGGCTCCAGGTGGTGAGCTCCCTGTCCCTGTGGGGCAACAAATGAGGACAGCATGACCATCTCACAGGTTGGGAAGGATCCGAGTGGGCTGACAGCAAGGGGGCTTCCATGTCCACTCTGCCAATACTTAACCAGTATGCACCTGCTCTGTGTGTTCTGCCCACTTTGCAGCTGGGAAACTGAGGCACAGGGGCCCAAGTGGCTCACCTGGAGGTCTGAAGCCGGCTGACTCCTTCAGGGGTGATCACTATTTTTTTATTAGGTTCCTGCCGTGAGCCAGGCCTCGCCTTCTGAGCTTGCCCTGGCCATTTCTTTTTTCTTTTTTCTTTTTGTGCATGGAACCCAGGGCCTTCACATTGAGCTCCATCACCAGCCCTTTATTTTTATTTTTTATTTCAAAACAGAGTCTTGCTAAGCCTCTAAGTTGTCCAGGCTGGGCTCGATCTTGCAACCCTCCTGCCTCAGCCTCCCAGGGTGCTGGGATCATGAGTGTGCATCCCCAGACCCTGCTGGCACAGGGATGCTTCCTTCTCCTCTGTGGGGCTCTCTTGTCCTTGACATCCTATGATTCGGGACATCCCTCTGACACCAGGCCCAGGACAGAGTCACTCCATCTCAGTCTCCAGAGAGTCATGTTTTCAAGACAATTTGGAGGGGAAGAACCCCATGCCAATCACCTGCCTGGGGGTGTGATCGGCCTTCCGAGCTAAGTGCAGGTTATTCCTGCTAGCCCTGTTCAGTCTTGTGCTTTGTCCCAGGTCCTGCTCCACCCCGTGCAGTTCCTGGAAAGGCGGGGTGCACACAGTGTGGGTGCGGGCACAGCGGAAGAGCCAGCCTCCTGAGACTCCGTCCAGATGCCCAAGGGAAATGGGCAGGCTGAGTGCACAGACCCGCAGGCCACCCTCAGAGACCACTTGCTCCAGGCTGCACAGACCTGCCAGGTGCTGTTTCTGGGTCTCAGTGTGGGGAGCCCTGGCCTCACCCAGTTGCCCACAACGCAGCCCGAAGAGCTTCTTGCCCAGGTGTCGATTACCTGTCACATCCCTGTGCCTTTGCCCGCGGTGCACACACCCCATCTCTGTCCTCGGCTGGCCGACTGCTTGGTCCCCCGCCCAGCCTCAGTCCCCAGCTCAGAGCAGGGTTCCTGTGCTGTTGGAAGACCAGGACTGGGAGCAGCCAACCTTGGGCAAATGGATGGGCCTCTCTGGGCCTCGCCATCCTCGTTTGCACGAGGATTGTGGCCATCATGGGAAAAGGTGGAGTGAGGATTCCCAGCCGAGCACCCAGCATGCGTGGGCTGCGTGGGTGATGTTAAAGAGAAAGTTACTCTTGGACTCTGTTAAAGCACAGTAAGCAGCCAGGCATAGTGGCACAGGCCTTTAATTTCAGCACTCAAGAGGCTGAGACAGGAGGATTGGCATTAGTTCAAGGCCAGCCTGAACTACACAGCAAGACCCTGTCTCAAACAAACAAAAAACCTGGCTTTCACAAGAATGTGCACAGACAGACCTAGCAGAAGATTCGAAGCCTGATTAGAATTTGGCCATGCAGGGAGTCTTGGTCCTTGTTCACAAGTTCATGGTCTCACTGTGAGCAGAGGAGAGAGCAAAGCACACAAACAAGACCAGTGCGGGCCAGGTGAGGCTACAGCTGGGGGCGTGCGGCAGACAGCGAGGACCAGGCATTCACAGGGCAGAGCCACTGCCCCGCCAGCACTGGCTTTTGTCACTTTAAAGGTGCATGCCATATAACGGGCAGTCAGGAAGCCGAAGGTCAGTGTCTGCTTGTCTCCGAGCACTTGGGACCCTGTAAGGCTGACTCCGCAGCCCGCATCCAGGGAAGACGTTGCCCTCCGGCATGAGGCTGTGAAATGAGCTCAGCCCGGGGGAATTTGTGTGGCTTTGGGCCGTGGTGCCATGAAGTGAGGACAGGTGGGCTTGGAGGGGGAGAGGGCTGAGGGGCAGGTGGCATGTCCCAGCTGCTGCCCAGGGATTGGCATGCAGCCAGCTCATCCTGGTTGTCCCCACCAGGTCCTCCACGCAGCCCAGAGACCCAGCACGCTTGGCCCTGCGGGAGACATGGGCCTCTGTAAATATTTTGTTGGGGGAGAAGAGCATGTTGCTTCACTTCTGAGGGGGGAAGATGGAAACTTACTCTAATTGAGGACCTACTGTGTGCCAGGCATAGGTTGACTTCCAGTCCACAAGGTAGCCCGGCAGACCCTCAGCGGAATGAGAACCCAGAAGGCCGGGGGCTGCCAGGAGCCAGGCAGAGCCAGGGCTGGCCCTCGCTGACTCTGCACCCTGGCTCCGCAGAGACACACGGCATCTCCTCCTCCGTGCAGGGTGAGGCCCAGGCTGGGAGCTGTGCTCAAAGGCGGCCCCCGAGCGGCTGCGACAATTGCTGGGAGCCGGGGTCTCCTCGCCGTGCACCCAGGGTACCGGGTGGGGACAGACGGTCACCCAGCTCCTGGCCAGGGCCCAGGAAAGCTCGAGTCTAATATTCTTTTTTTCTTTTCTCAATTTTTATTAGCATGTTTTTGCAATCCACAGTAAATACTTTCATCGTGGGGAAATGGGAGCATATACACATCACATCTTGGCCCCGTTTACATCCCCTTTCCTCCCCTTCCATCTCCACCATCTCCAGATCCCCTTCCTATCCTTTCGATGAACCCTCCCTTTGATTCATTGACCCCTTGTACTTCCACAAGGTCTCACTATGTAGCCCAGGCTGGCTGCGAACTCCCAGCAACCCTCCTGCCTCAGCTTCCCAAGTACTGGGATTACAGGTGGGTGCCACCAATACCCCTCCATTCCTTATAATTTTTTTAGTCTAGATTTCATTAGTTTCCACTCTGATCTTTATCATTTCTTTCCTTCTATTCGCTTCAGATTTCCATGTCTTTCTAGGACCTTGAGGTGCACCATTAGGTTATTATTTATTCATTTATTTTTACGAGTCCATTTGCAGTGCATAATGATTACACTCATCGTGGGGAAGTGGCACGTGCACAGGACACATCATTAGGTTATTTATTTGGGACCATTCTATCCCCAGCCTGGAATTCTTGTCACCTCCCCGTGTTTAGGCATTTACAGACCCAGGTCCCCACCCGCCCCGCCCAGGACGCTCCTGTCCCTTCTCCACCTCTGTGGTGGCAACACTGGAACTGGCCCCCACTCCCGCGTCCCCATCCTGGGATCTGAGAGGAGGGCTGCTGGCCTGCGAGGAAGTGCAGGTTTGCTCCGGGACGTGGCATATGCCAGCCCTTCCCCACGCCATCAGTGACCAGCACGTGGCACGGCCGGAGGGGCTGTAACTGCAGGTCCCTGGGGATGCCAGGCAGGCATGACGCAGAGCATGTGGCCCCGCAGGGCTGCCTCACTTGACTCTGTCTGAGGCTGGGCTCCCAGTGAGCTCATCCCATTTCCCAGAGGGGAGACTGAGGTGCGGGGAGGGCGAGGCACTGGCTTGAGTCTTGCAGGATGGCTGGGAGACAGGGACGTGACCACCATCGTCATGCTGGGTACCGAGGAAAGCACTGTAATTATTGTAATTATCATCCGGGCTGGCTCTTCGCTGGGGCTGGCCAGTGCCCGGAAGTAGGCAGGTCCTGCCTCAAACTCACTATGTAGCCCGAGTTGGCCTCTAACTCACAGCACAGACGCAGCCCGCTGTGGTGATGCACACTGTAATCCCAGCGACTTGGGAAGCTGAAGCAGGAGAATTGCAAGTTCAAGGCCGGTCTGGGACATGTAGCAAAACACTCTCTCAAAATAAAATAAAAAAGAACGGGGGATATAGTTTAGCATCCCCTGGATTTGATTCCTAGGGCTGAAAAAGAAAAAAGGAAAGAACACAGACTCTGGGCAGGGGCTTTCTCCCACTCCTCGTGTGACCTTGGGGGAGTGACTTCCCTGTCACTTGGCTGTCCCCGCCTGCAAAAAAGTGCAAAACCCAAAGTCCATGAGGACTCAGTGAGCTGGACCCGGGTCTGCGTCATCGTCACCGCAGGTGGGGACAGCCAAAGGCGGCACCTTCCTGAAGCTGGAGAAGTGGGCTCGCTGAGACATGATTGTAGACTGACTTTGTGTTTAATGCTCCTGTGCGGGAATGGTTGGTGTTAAGCAGCTGGCAGCCTGAGGCCCCGGCAGCACATGCTCAGGGCTGGTAAAGCCACAGGCTTGCTGGCCACAGGGTCTCAGAGCTACCAAAAGGTTCCTCCTCCCCTGCTCCCGTGAGACCCCAGCTGTATCTTGCTGCCATCCATCCTGCTGGCCGGGCCTCCAGGAGGGAAGTGGGACCACTCAACCTCGTCCTCAGTGTGCAGACACGCCCTGTCCAGCTGCCCTTCTTGGGCCTGGAGGTCAAGGCTGCCGACCCAGCATGAGGGAACCCAGCAGGCTGCCCAGTAGAGGTGGCTGTGCAGGCTCAGGGCACAGCCAAGCCAGGGACATGCCCCGAGGTGCTCCCTGACTTCTGCCCCATGTGTTCCTGTGCCCCCGGACATGACACAGGAACTTGTGACCCGGAAGGCCTGCCTTGGCCTGTTGCCTGGTGTCAGATGCACACAAGGCCCAGGCAAGCAGGTACCTCTGTCCTCCTGCCCCGGCTCCCTGAATCCACTCGTTCACCCTCTCAGCATCATGGCCACCCTGCAGAGCCTGGTCCAGGGCTGCCCTGGGGGATGCCGGGCCACCGAGGGTGAGAGTAAGCTGGCATCAAATGGGTCAGGCTAGGGACAGCACTAGGAACCGCGAGTGGCATGGAGTGAGTGCTCCCCCAGGCACTCAGGATGAGTCAGCCAGAGCCCAGAACTAGAGTGCTCACTTGTGATGCCATCCACCTGTCTGTCTACCCATCCACCCACTCATCCATCCACCTGCACACCCACTCACCTGCCCACCAGTCCATCCATCCACCCATCCATCCATCTATCCATCCATCCATCCATCCATCCACCCATCCACCCATCCACCCATCCACCCATCCACCCATCCACCCATCCATCCGTCCATCCATCCATCCATCCATCCATCCACCCATCCACCCATCCACTCATCCATCCATCCACCCATCCACCCATCCATCCATCCACCCATCTATTCATCCACCCACCCAACCATTCGTCCATCCATCCATCTGTCCATGCATGCATCCATCCACCCATTCATCTATCCATTTACCTATCCATCCACCCACCCACCCATCCATCCACCAGTCACTCAGACATAAGAGGACTCAGTGAGGGCACAGGATGTGGACCAGGTGGATCCCAATCCTGGCTCTACCCTTCACAAGGAGCAGTGCGGTGGGTAGCCTGCTACTTCATCCCTCTCCCTCACTTCCCCAGCTGTAAAATGAGGCCCACGGCTGCTGTGACTCCTGGCCTGGTGTGAGTTTAATTCCTCCTTGCAAGGTTAAGGGGAAGAAGGGCTTGGTGGGTACCTGGCAGAAGTAAGTGCTTGACGAATGGATATTTGTGTTGCTTCACTCGGCATCCATCTCTAAGCCCCATGGGTACCAGCTCCTGTGCCGTGTGCCAAGGTGTCAAGGATGAGAGAGGGGAGGTCCCAGCCCTCCTCTGGGCTGCAGAGACAGGCCTGGCATCATATCAGCCGGGTGTGGGGGAACATGTGCTATGCAGGGGCAGCCCAGGAAGCTGCGGGAGGCCAGAGATGGGAGGAGTCGCTGGAGAGGACGTTGCGCAGAGCTGCACTGGAGCTGCCCAGTGGCCACGAAGTGGGGCGTCAGGGGAGGTGAGTGCCAGGGGTGAGGGGTGAGAGGTGAGTGGCCTGGAGACAGATGCAGGGACAGGGTGGAGATGTGAGGCAGGATGGCTGTGGGGAGGGCAGGCCGCTAGCTGTCCGGGATCTGGGGTCCCAGAGGGGGATGGGCAGGAGCGCTGCTGTGCTTGGCCAGGGGACAGGGCTTAGAGAGAGACTGAGGCCCACAGAGGTCGGCCATGCTGAGGTCCCAGGGGGAGGGTGAGATGGTGAGGTGGGGTTTGGGGTTTCCTTCTCTGAAAGGAAACAGCCAAAAAGACTCCTCCCTCCCCATACTAGAATTGAACCAGGGCCCTTTATGTGTATGTATATAGTTTTTTGGGTTTTGTTTTTTTTTTGAGACAAGGTTTTGATAAGTTGCTAAGCTGCCCATGCTAGGTTCGAACTTACAATCCTCCTGCCTCAGGTTCCCAGGGTGCTGGGACTGCAGGTGTGCACTACCACACCTGGCTTTTTTTTTCGGGGGTGCTGGGGATTGAACTCAAGGCCTTGAGCTTGGTAGGCAAGCACTCTACCACTTGAGCTACATCCCCAACCCCGTGGTTTTTATTTTATTTTGAGACAGAGTCTTACAAAATTGACCAGATTGGATGTAAACTTGCCATCCTCCTGCCTCAACCTCTCGAGTAGTTTGGACTATAGGTGTGACTACCACATCCAGCAGAAGGGATTTTCTTTTTAGAAGCTCATGGGGTACAGGTCACTTGATTCTTGTCCAAAACTCCTAGAGCCTGCCTCCTGCTTCCCTCCCCCAGCCGAGAGCTCGCTCCCCAGTGGTCCCTTCTGACTTCCTATGAGGCCTCAGGAGGTCCTGCCCGTCCGGGCCTCAGTTTCCCTGCAGCTCAGGGAATCAGCATAATTCCCCCACCCAGGGTGGAGGGTGGCAGGGTTAGGGAGATACAAGCCTGGGCAGCGCTTTTGGAAGCCTGAGTCCTGGCCAGGGGCCCCGGTCCTAGGACGAGCCCCCACTGTGGCCCTGGTCGCCTTGGAACTGGGCTGTGGTCAAAGGCAGAGCAGGTGGCACCATGGTGCCCTCTGGTGGTACAAGAAGTTGACGCATCCCCGGGTCAGGCAGCTCGTCCCCTTGGTGGTCTCCGCTGACCTGTGAGCTGGTGGTGGGGACACCAGGGGACTGTCCTTTGCTGCCTCACACTAACTGCTCTGTGGAATAATCAAGAATGGAACACAGACAAAAATCATATGAATGTGAATTTATTTTGCTTAATTTATTTGTTTTGTTCTGATTTTGTTGTTGTTTATTTTCAAAACAGGCTCTCACTGTGTAGTTCAGGCTGGCCTTGAACTCACTATGTAGCCCAGGCTGGCCTCAGGCTCACAGTGATCCTCCTGCCTCAGCCTCCTGAGTGCTGGGATTACAAGCATGCACCACCATGCCCAGCTTGTTTTGATTTCTGAGACAAGATCTCTCTGTATAGCCCAGGCTGGCCTCGAACTCACAGTGACCCTCCTGCCTCAGCCTCTTGGGTGCTAGAATTATAGGTGTGCTCAACCATGCCTGACCCACCCCCAGTGTGTACAAAAGCCCATCACCTCATGCTATGGCCCAAGGTCTCTTGTGTCTTTCTTACTTATTTATTTATTTGGTTTTTTGAGACAAGTCCGGGCCTTGAACTCGCAGTGACCCTCCTGCCTCAGCCTCCCAAGTGCTGGGATTACAGGCATGTGCCATCACGTCCAGCTTCTCTTGCATTTTAAAAAGGATTTTATACATCTGTGGAGGAGTGGGGAGCATTGCCACTGAGGACATTGGAAGCATGGACCGGACCTCCCTCATCCTGGGTGATTTTCTGTAGGTGTGAAATGTTACCAAAGCCCTCAGGCTCCAATCTGAGGCCCCTGCTGGACCCAGGCCCTTGGGCTGGCTCCATCTGTATCCCCCGACTCTCTCCAGAGTGCACTCGCCTGCCGGGCTGGGAGCAGCAGAGCCCCCTGGAGGAGAGGATGGAGCACAGCCTGCCCTCCCTGGAGTCCGGGCAGAAGCAGCGGGGGGCTGTCATCTTTCTGGAGAGCCTGGCCGCCGTGACAGGAGCTGCAGAGACTGTAGGAACAGCTCCGGGTGCCCATCTCAGCAGGTGGCATAGGCCGGCCGCCTGCTGGCTCCGGCTGCCCGAGGGTGCTGGTGACCGCGGGCCCTGCGACCTGCAGGCTGGGACCCAGAGTGGCCGGCTGCTGTGATCCCCAACACATCGTCTTCTTGCTTGCAGAATCCTTCTCTCCAGTGCTGGGGATTGAGCCCAGGGAGCGCTGGGCTGCCCTCCCAGCTTTTATTTATTTTTCTGAGTCCAAGTTTTCAGTACATAATGTTTACGTCCTTGTGAGGAGTTGGTCGATGTACCTAACACATCTTAATTCCCTCCTTCATCCCTTTCCCTCCTCTACTTCCTCCCTCCATCCATCTCTTGATCTTCTTTGAGAAAGATCTCCCTATTCTTATTATGTATCTTTTATTTTGCTTTTTATTTATACTTTAGGTTTCCCATACAAGAGAAACCATGCCATTTTGAAGCTTGTGTGTCTGATTCATTTCACTTAACATTATGATCTTAAGGTGCATCCATTTTTCTACAAGTGACTCAGGTTTACCCTTCTTTTCTTTTTTTTGTGGTGCCAGGGATCGAACTCAGGCCCTTGTGCTTACAAGGCAAGCACTCTAATCACTGAGCTAAATCCCCAGCCCCTAAAGTCTTTTTCTTTTTTTTTTTTTTTGGTGCTGGGGATCGAACTCGGGTCCTTGTGCTTGCAAGGCAAGCACTTTAACCGCTGAGCTAAATCCCCAGCCCAGGTTTACCCTTCTTTATGGCAGAGTGGTGCTCCACTGTGTGTAAATACCACATTTTCTTCATCCTTCATTTCTTGGTAGACATACAGGCTGCTTCCAAGACTTAGCTATTGTAAGTTGTGCTGCAATAAACATATGTGTGCCCGGATCACTCTAATACGGTGTCTTTAACTGTTTCTGGAAGATACCTAGAAGGGGACTAGCCGGGTGATTGGAATTTCTAGTGTTAGTATTTTGAGGACTCTCCACACTGATCTCCCTAGTGTTGAACTACTTGAACCAATAATGGAGATCCTTTTCCCCACAGCCTTGCCAGCATTTGTTACTGGCTGACCTCTTGGTGGTGGCCATTCTTTGTGGAGCGAGATGGACTCTCAGTGTTGTTTTAATTTCCATTTCTCTAATGGCCAGTTCCAGTCCATTTTTTAAAATTTTAATGTGATAAAAGTAGATGTTAATAAAGAAAATATAAAAAGCATTCTTTTTACTTTTGTGAAAAAAACCAAAATTTCATAGCAAAATAATTAGAGAATAACAATCATTAATACACTGTGTATCTTAGTAGTAAAAGAATGGCCAAAATGTTACTTACAACACAAGTCAGACAAAAAAGACTCTCTCTTACAAAGATGAAACAGATAATAGCACAAAACCTTTTTTTCAATGAACTAAGAAAAACCTGTATTATAAATGAAACTAATTAGTGTATATATTAAAAAAAAATTTTTTTGGTGGAGTGCTGGGGACGGAACTCGGAGTTTGGCATTTGCTAGGCAAGCGCTCTATCACTGAGCTAAATCCCCAACCCTATTAAAATATTTTTAAAACAACGGAATAGATAACTTGGGAGATTATTTGAACTTCCTCCAATCCTTTTCATCTCTTTCGACTCCTTATTTTCTATGTAGTGCTGGAGGTCAGACCCAGGGCTTCAGGCAAACCAGGCAAGGCTCTGCCATGGGGCTACCTCCTGGCCTCTTTTTATTTTGAGATAGCTTCTCACTAAATTGTCCAGCTGGCCTCCAGTTTGTGATCCTCCTGCCTTGGCCTCCTGAGTAGCTGAGATTACAGGAGTGTCCCACCATGCCTGGTTTGAAGAACTTCTAACACTTTTTGTAAGGTTTATTTATCTGCTGGTGATGTGTTCTTTCAGCTATAAGTTTTTTTGTTTGGTTTTTGTTTTTCTGGAGAGAGAGAGTCTCACTATGTAGTCCAGGCTGGCCTTGAACTTGCGGCGATCCTCCTGTCTCAGCCTCCCAAGTGCTGGGATCACAAGGTGAGCACCACTACGCTCCACCTATCGGCTTTAGTTTTTCTGGGAAAGCCTTTCTGTCCCTTTTACTCTTGAAGGATGATTTTTGTCTGACACAGGCTGGAAGGTTGGTGGGTTTTCTTTCCCTGCCTTTATCTTCTACCAGCTCCCTACTTGCTCAAATGATTTTGGTGAGAGGTTTTGGCTTCTTCTTTTTTCTTTTTTTCTTTTTTACTTTTCGAGCTGTTGCTATACTTCAAGTCAGTTTGACTGGCTCATTTCAGCTCCTTTAGTGCAAACCTGGGGCAGGGACTGCTTCAGTTTCTCTGCTTCTCTTTGTGAAGACCAAGGTGTAAAGATATCTGCTGCATCGAACTTTCTTTCTTTCTTTCTTTATTGGAGGCCGGGTCTTCATATGCAGTTCAGGCTGGCTTTGAACTCACTATGTAGACCAGGCTGGCCTCGAACTTGCAGCAATCCTCCTGCCTCAGCCTCCCAAGTGCTGGGATTACAGGAGTGTACCACCAGGCCCAGCTTGCATCGGACTTTAAACTTCACATTATCTTTATCTTGATTTTGGGTTCTCTATCTTGACAGACTTGGTGCCTTCCCACCGGGTGTGGGCAGGAAACCCTTGATCTCCTCAATTTCTCGAGGCACAGTGACGAGGCGCTCAGACTTGTAACGCCACCAGCGAGAACCCAAAATACAGTGGAGAAGCTCTTTGGCTTCTTTCAAGATGTCTTTGTTTTTTTTTTAACAATATTTATATTTTATTTAACTTGAAATTTCTCTCAAAATTCCTCCTCTTTTGGTTTTCTGCAGTTTGAATACAATTTGCCTACATGGAGATTTCTCGGACTGCACCCTACTCTCTGCTCCTCTGTGTTTCCCGATCTGCTGTCAGCATCCGTCAGCAGCTGTGGAAACGCCTGGCTGTTTTCACTTTAGACTTTCCCTCCACCTTTCTTGCTTTCTTCTCCCTCTGGTTTTCCAACTTTATGTATCAACCCTTTTAAAACCGCCCACAGTTCTTGGTCTTCTCTCGTTTGTTAACGTTTGCCCCGTCGTGCGTCAGTTTGGAAAGTGCTTACACCATGTCTTCAGGCTCCCTCTTTTTCTTTTCCTCAGCAGTGTACAAGTTGGGCACAGTGGCACACGCCTGCAATCCCAGCACTTGGGAGGCTGAGGCAGGAGGATCTCTGTGAGTTCGAGGCCGGCCTGAACCACATAGTGCATTCAAGACCAACCGAGACTACACAGCAAGACTCTGTCTCCAGAAACAAGACAGAACAACAACAACAACGAAACGCAGTGTACGGATTCCTTGTGAGTTTACCAAAGTCATTTTGTTGGGGCTACAATACTTTCAATTTCTGTTATACCTTCCAATTTTTCTTTCTGTAATACTGTGGATGAAACCCAAGATTCTGTGCGTGCAAGGCGAGTGCTTTAACACTGAGCCCTTCCGTTTATCTCTTTGGTGGTACTAGGGATGGAACCCCAGGTCTTCACACTGACCTATATCCCCAGGCTTTTTCTTACCTTTTATTTTGAGACAAGGTCTCACTAAGTCACTAGGTTGCCCAGGCCGAGCTTGAACTTGCGATCCTCCTGCCTCAGCCTTTCAGAGTGCCGGGCTTGCGGGCGTGCGCCAACATGCCTGACTCCTTTAATGTCTACTTCTCGAGGTTTCCCTCTCCCTGCTCATGTTACCCGTCTGCTCTTGCATGTGGTCAGTTTTATCTAGCAGCGCCCTTACGCACCAACCACAGTCATTCGCGATCCACCGCCGGACCGTTTTGGAGTCTGTGTCAAAACCCAGTCTGGGCCCTTCGGCCTGGGACCTTTCCTGCCTTGTCATACCTCCTAATACTGCCTCTAATGTGATGCTGGTGACAGGGAGCAGGGACACAGGTGTGCAGAGTGAGGACTTGCCAGCTTCTGGTGGGGGTGGCTGTGTCTAATGCTGGCTGCAGCCACAGAATTGAGAAGCTTCGAGTGTCCCCATCATTGTCTCCTTCTTGTATGAGATCCCTGATAACTCAGGGAGTGGGTGTCCTGCCTTGTGTGTGGCTGTGACCCGCTGCTATACTGGAGCCCTGGTAATGGGGGGCTAAGGAGCTGGTGGGCGACATGCCTAGTCTCAAGCCGGGTGTGGTGGCACATGCCTGTGATCCCAGTGCTCGGGAGGCTGAGGCAGGAGGATCACTGTGCGTTGGAAGCCAGCTTGGGCTACACAGTGAGTCTGAGCCTGGATTACAGTTGACCCTGTCTCAAAAACAAAACAAAACAAAGCAACGAAAAGCACACAAAATTAAAGAGCCCATGTCTCTGGGCTGTGCCCTCCCCAGCATCTCTTAGATCCTCCTCCTGTGGACAAGGCTCTTGTGGGCTCCGTCCTGGGGAGCAGGCCTCCATCGTGGGGGTAGCTCCTGGGGGTTTTCCTTACAGGACCTGTTCTCCCCTCCCTCCTGCACCCCATGTCTCTTCTCTGCAGAATCCTGTGGGTCTCCCAAAGGAGAGGTACAAAATCAGACCCGCAGACTGCTCCTCCTGGCGTCTCACCTCACCCTCGTGACAGCGGGAGCCCTGGCAGGGCAGGTTCTTGCCACAGTCTGACGGCCTCAGGGCCCAGCCTCCCGCTCTGAGACCCCAGCCCAGCCCCTCAGGCCCAGCAGCCAGATGCCGTGCACACCTGGCCAGGTGCTGGCAGGGACAGCTGGCATCCACGTGCAGAGCTAAGGGACAGACCTGTGACACAAAGGAGCTGTCCCCTGACACCAGGGGGCTGTGCGGGGTTTCTGCCACCCATCTTCTCTTGCCTGACCTAACCCACCCCAGCCCTGCCAGGCCCTCTGGTCCAAAGACTCGACCAAAGAGAACGGCAGGGGTGGGGCGTGTGAGCTGGGGTCTTGAAGACCAAGTAGGAGTTTGCTGGAAGGAGATGGTGGGGAAGGGCATTGCAGGGAGGGGCAATTGCTGGGGTCCACCTGGGAGAGTGCTAGAGGCTCTGTCTTCTGAGAGTCTGTCTGGGGCTGAGGAGGTGAAGAACCAGGTACTTACGTGGAGGAAGACCTACCTGGCCTCTGTGTGGAGCGGAAGGAGGGAGGTCCCCGGGGGTCTGGGCTGAGAGGGTAGAGGGGAAGGAGGCAGGGGTGGGCCCGGGTGGACTGTGGGGACTGCCACGCCTCCCCCCCTCCCCCAGGCCTGGGTTTCACTTCCTGTGGGTTCTGGCAACACCCACCTTTTACCCCACGTTCTCATTTTTTGGTTCGTTTTCGAGGCAGGGTCTTGCTTTGTAGTTCAGGCCGGCCTTGAACTCACAGTGATCCTCCTGCCTCAGCCTCCCGAATGCTGGCATTACCAGTCGAGCAGTGCCGTGAAGTCCCTGATCCCGGCTCCTCGTCCTTCCCCTGGCCGGGGTGGGAGGAGGCCGAGGCCGGGCGGCCCGCCCCTTCCCGGCCGAGGCCGAGGAGGAGGGCGGGGACCGGCGCGCAGCGGCGGGATGGCGGGGCGGCGGGCCGGGGCGCTGCTGGCCCTGCGCGCGCTGCTGGCGGCCGCGCACCCGCAGTGCCTGGACTTCAGGCCGCCCTTCCGGCCGCCGGGCCCTCTGCGCTTCTGCGCGCAGTACTCGGCCTTCGGCTGCTGCGCGCCCGAGCGGGACGCGGCGCTGGCCCGGCGCTTCGGGGCCCTGGCGGCCCGCGTGGACGCCGCGCTGTGGGCCGCGTGTGCCGGCTACGCGCTGGACCTGCTGTGCCAGGTGAGGGCGCGCGTCGGGCTGGGAGGGTCGCGGGGCGTGGTCACTCGTTAGCTTCCTGACTTGGGCCTCTCCCTCCCTCAGTTTCCCCACCTGAAGCAGGAGGGCAGACGGTTTGGGG
This sequence comes from Hystrix cristata, assembly GCA_004026905.1. Classification (NCBI taxonomy): domain Eukaryota; kingdom Metazoa; phylum Chordata; class Mammalia; order Rodentia; family Hystricidae; genus Hystrix; species Hystrix cristata. Next base: position 10,900 of record PVJO010010969.1, on the reverse strand, counting down.
CCGTCACTCCAGGCGCTGGGGACCCCGGACTCGTCCCCAGTGCTGCGGGGAGCAGGGCGGGAAGGCTTTTGCCCCGCGCTCCTGTGCTGCTCAGAAAGGCAGTGACCCTCCTGCCTCAGCCTCCTGCAGAGTATGGCGAGACGTGGTTTGGGGGGACGTGTGAGGACTCTGCGCGCAAACAAGCTCCTCCACCCCATGGGGCAATCTGAGGGCCCCCTGGACCCTGCCCCTGCCCTGCGTTGATCTTCGGACTCCAGGGCTTCCATCCTGCCCCGTCTCCCCTGCGATGATGCCCTCCCTGGCCGAGGCTCTCAGGCCGCCTGAGTCGCAGGCAGCACAGTCCCGGCCTCGGCCAGCAGGGGGCGGGCGAGAGGGGGAGGGGCTGGCAGGAGTGAGGAATCTGCGGTTCCACCGGGCCGCTGCTTCCTGGCTGGCGACGCCGCCACAGCCGCTACTGTGGTCCAGTCATGTCATCTGTAAGCAGGGACAGGCCGGGCGTGATGGCACACGCCTGTATCTCGGCCTTCGGGAGGCTGAGGCAAGACGCTCCAGGCCAGCCTGAACTAAATAGCGAGACCCGCCTCAGGAGAGAACCAAACCAAATCAAAACAAAAGGTGCTGGGAGGACAAGGAGGCGGGTGCAGGGCACATCCAGGCTGCTCCCGAGGGCAGGTTGCTCCCCCTTGGTGGACTCTGCGGGACCCCACTGCATTTCAAGGGAGCCCAGTGGCCTGGCCAAGCACCTGCCTTTTGCCAAGCCCAGGGCTCCTTGGGACCAGGTGCTTTGGTCCTCCCACCCCCAGGTCACAGACCGGGGTGCACATGTCCAGGCCACATTTGTTTATTGAGCACTTACTATGTGCTGGGCCCAGCAGGGAGGATGAGGCAGGCTAGTCCAGCAAGAGGAATGGAAAGTCAGTCTTGCTGCGGTCTGCTGGCAGGAGACGCCTCTCTTTTCTTGGGAACCTTCCCGGGACAGCCCGGCTCAAGCAGCGGGTGAGGTGTCTGTGAGCACTTCAGGCCGAAGCGATCCTGGGGGTGACCGCATGTCTGGAGTGGGCTTGGAAGGCACAGCCAAGGCGGGGCACTGTTTTCCCAATGGGGCCTGGTGGTCAGCGCTGGCAGGGGCACCATGCTCTGGCAGCCAAGCCCAGGTCCCGATTCGGCACCTCCCAATTTGCACCGGGAAGGTGTCTGAGGTTGCTCTGTGTCAGGTCTCAGTCAGTCAGTCAGGCCCCATCTGCCTCGGGGAGGCGGAGACTACTTCCTGGGCTTTTGCCTGTGTCCCCTAATGGCCACCTCTCAGGGCTCAGGCCTCGCACGTGGCTTCCGGTGTTGCCTGCGTGCGAAGACACGGCCCAGAGCCTGAGCGGGGTCCCTGCACTGTCCAGGGCCCTGGGGCGGTCAGTCGGCCGTCGCGGGCCGGCCCAAAGCCGTTGCTTGGGTCAGGACACAGGCACACAGCTGCTTTCCAGCATGTGGGAGACGCCCCGGGAAACACGGGCGCAGCAGAAAGGGAACCCTGAGTTTCTCCTCCTGCTTTTCCTCCCCTATTCCCCCTCCTCCTCCTCTTCCTCCCCTTCCTCGTCTTTCTTGCCATCCTGAGGACTGAACTCAGGGCCTTTGCGCTGAGCTACATCCCCCAGCCATATATTTTTTTTTTTTTGAGACAAAGTCTCACAAGGTCACTAAGTTGCCCAGGCTGGGCTTAAACTTGCAACCCTCCTGCCTCAGCCTCCTAGAGTGCTGGGATTGTGGGTGTTCGCCTCCATGTGCAGCTTGGGTTGCTTCTCTGACGGCTCATATCATTTCAATGTTTCCTGAACCAGCCCGTGTATCGTTTCAATTTATTTCCCCCAACAACTCTGAGGTTGGCATTCCTTTTCACTTTTGTAACCAAGGCACAAGCACAGAGAGGCAAAGGAGCCTGCCCAAGGTCACACAGTCTGCAGAGTGCTGCCTCCCTCCTTGCAGCCCACAGTGTGCTGGGCCCTGGGATGCCACCTGAGGGCAGCACCTGCGGAGGGCCCGCCTGTGGTGAGGGTGAGCTGCTCCTGCAGCCGCAGGCTGACAGCATGGCGGGCATCGTGTCTGAGCTGTGGCAGAGCCCGGGACAGGGCACGAGTGACAGGGGACCTTACGTCCCCTGCGTCACACCAGGGACTTGCCAATGTGGCTGTGGGGGGCCGAACTCCAGAGAGTGCACACGCACTCAGGCTTCCGAGAGAGCTGGCGTGGACACGGGGGTCCGTGGGACTCGGGACCTGAGTCGGGTGAGTGGGGACTGTGTTGCGACCATCTTGGGACGGGAGGGGACAGGCTCCGCATCCCCGCCTGGAGGTGCCCGGCCACTGAGCAGTGAGAGGCGTGAGCTTGGCTTTCCATGGCTTCTGCCCCCTTCCCTGGAAACTGAGGCCTAGCGACCGATAGTCCTCTTTGCCAGCAGCAGCCACCATCCCCTCCTGTCCGCCTCTAGCTCTGGTCTGAGTGTCACAGCTCATGTTGTGGAAGGAGCAGGATCAGGCCATGTGCGAGGATTGGCTGGGCCACAAGTTCGGAGCAGGGACACCGGGGCCCTTGGCTTCCTTTGTGGCTGGGGCTGGGCCCTCAGGGGGCTTCCGGAAGCCCCTCCTACGCCCTGCTGCTGCTCGTGTGCCTGCGGTCTGTGCTGCTGCTTGGCATGAGGCTCCCTGCGAGGCTGAAATGAGTGTGGGCACACGGGAGGCCCCAGGGGCCATGGGGGACACACGCCACGCAGAGGCCTGGCCGCCCACCCGCTGTCGACAGAGCAGAACATGCGAGACGTGGTGTCCCCGACCCAGGCTCCAGCACACGTGGCTCCCTGCCTGGGGGGGCCCACCCTGGAGCAGGAGCGCAGAGAAGGACGGGCTGTGGGGCCACCATGGCCACAGCCACCCCTGGCCTGGGCTTGGGGGCAGACCCAAAGGTGCCCGCCAGACTCAGGTGCGCTCAACTCGCAGGGAGCTGCACGGGCGGCCGCTGTGCGGGAGACAGACGAGGGTCCTGCCTGGGAGGGGCTGAGCTGGAGGTACTGTGGGAAAGATGACAGGTAGGTCTGGGGTCACAGGGAGGCGCAGGCACAGGCGTCGACACGATGTGGAGAGGGCAGGGTTGCCCTGAGGTCAAACTCAAGATACATGTTTGGGATCCCAGCTACTTGGGAGGCTGAGGCAGGAGGATCACAAGTTTAAGTCCACCTTGGGCAATGTAGTGACTTAGCAAGACCCTGTCTCAAAAGAAAAAAGAAAAAAGTGTTAGGATGTAGCGCAGTGTGAAGGCCCTGGGTTCAAGCCCTGGTACCGGGGGGAAAGGATGCTGCTGAACTTGAGACTAAGCCTGGTAATAGGCAACCTGTTCTGCACTTTGCAGACGGCAGACTGGCCCCAGGGGACCAGCCCAAGCCCGCCCAGCTGGTCAGCGTCTCCACTCACGTCCCCAGCGCTCAGCGCCCCTGTCCCCGCAGGAGTGCTCGCCCTATGCCGCCCACCTCTATGATGCGGAGGACCCGTCCACGCCCCTGCGCACGCTGCCCGGGCTGTGCAAGGACTACTGCCTGGACATGTGGCACACGTGCCGCGGCCTCCTCCACCACCTGTCGCCCGACCCCGCGCTCCGGGCCCTGGAGGGCGACCGCACCAAGCTCTGCCGCCACCTGTCCCTGGACGACGCAGACTACTGCTTCCCGCGCCTGCTGGTCAACGACCACCTCAACTCCAACTTGGGCCGCGTGGTGGCCGACGCGCGGGGCTGCCTGCAGCTGTGCCTGGAGGAGGTGGCCCACGGGCTGCGCAACCCGGTGGCCATGGTGCACGCGCGGGACGGCACGCACCGCTTCTTCGTGGCCGAGCAGGTGGGGCTGGTGTGGGTCTACCTGCCCGACCGTGCGCGCCTGGAGAGGCCCTTCCTCAACGTCAGCCGCGCGGTGCTCACCTCGCCCTGGGAGGGCGACGAGCGCGGCTTCCTGGGCCTGGCCTTCCACCCCCGCTTCGGCCACACCCGCAAGCTCTACGTCTACTATTCCGTGGGCACCGACTTCCGCGAGTGGATCCGCATCAGCGAGTTCCGGGTCTCCAAGGACGACGAGAACAGCGTGGATCACGGCTCCGAGAGGTGCTTCCCGGGCCGGGGGCGGGGCTGGGTCAGTATCCACGCGTGTGTGTCGTGCCCAGCTCTGCTCTCTCGCGTGCCCGGCGGTGTGCTCGGGCCCGTGGGCCTGGGGCGGGGCGCTCTGCAAAGCTGACCACGCAGGGACTGTGTCCCGCTGCCGTTTGGCCACCAAGGCCCACGGCCCTCCCCACGCCTCTGCTCCAGGCTCTCAGAATGGTGCCTTTTGTTCGATTCTCATGAAACCCAGTGAGGCCAGTAGGATCCTTCCCGTGGTGTAGACGAGGATGGGGTCAGTGTGATGGTCCCCGGGGTGTAGACGAAGAAGTGGAGGCTCAGAGAGGCGAAGTGACCTGTGGGCTGCACAGTCAGGAAACATCCGAGCCAGAACCCAGCACCGTCCCCAGAGCCCAGCCACTTCCTCGCCCCCGCACGCGGCTGCCTGGCTCTGGCCCAGCAGTGCTGTCCCTGGCTCCTGCGCCAGCTCGTCTGCACCCGACTCCCTGCTGCCCGCCTGTGTGCACCCTGCCTGCTCGCCCTGCACCCTGCAGACCCTCCTCCCGCTGGAATGTTTATACTCTGGCTGTTTTCAAAGCGGGGTGCCCTGGCCTGGCCCTAGGGGCCCACACGTCACTCTGGGTCCTGTGGAGAACGAATCTGCACCTGGGCGTGAGGCACCAAGGCATCAGGAGGGACGGAAGGGCCTGGGAACAGGAGGAAGCTGCCCCTCCTTCAGGCTGGAGGGACAGGGACAAGGAGAGGTGGATCCTTGTTGCAGTGAGGACTTAGTAAGACCCTTGGTGACCTGGGCTTATTCCGGTCTGAGGGAATTTCCTACAGGAGCCCTCTACACAGGACAGAGAGGGCTGGAGCAGCGCTTGGCGACTGCCACATGCTGTTGCCCCTGGCACAGAAGGACAAGAGGAAGAGGTGTTTCTGCCCCAGGGCCCCGGATGTCGGGTGGAAACTCAGGCGTCCCTGTTGGCCCCCTCCTAGGACACAGCCAGAAGCCTGGGAACTGCAGCCTCTCCCTCCTCGGCCTTCTCTCCATCGGCCACGCCGACCAGAAGCCATCTGGCTGCAGCCGTGGCGGGGTGGTTCCTGCGGCGGCAGTGGGGACACTCCCAGGGACGGCCTTCGGTGTGGCCCTGAGGGCCATTGGTGCCGCGAGCCCCCGTCCTTGCAGTCACTGTAGCTGACAAGTGCGGGCACCTGTAGAATGCGCTCAGCTTACCTCACTGTGTGCGGGAAGCTGCGAGGAAGGAGACTAGTTGCACATAATGACACGTGCAGAATCATAGAGGAGTGCTAGCCCAGAAGTGGGAGACTTGAGACCCAGTGCCAGCTCTGCTGCCTATGGGCTGTGTGACCTTGAGCAGGTCACGAACCTCTCTGAGCTGCCAGGTCTCCCCGGACGCAGTGGGGTGATGATCCCTGCCCAGCCCCACCTCCCAGGTCCTTGCGAAAAGCACTCATTGCAAAGGGTAGAAGGGGCTTTTCCAGCGGGAAATGACATCCGAGAGGGAGGAGATTTTTGCCATGATCTTGTGGAAGGCTGGGTGCTTACTGGACTCATTCCTGCAGGATAATCTTGGAGATCGAAGAGCCAGCCTCCAACCACAACGGGGGCCAGCTGCTCTTTGGGGACGACGGGTACCTCTACATCTTCACTGGGGACGGCGGGATGGCTGGAGACCCCTTTGGAAAGTTCGGAAACGCTCAGAACAAGTAGGTCCGCCTTGGTCGGTCAGTCGTGGGTCGTGGGTTTTGGGGTGCAGGGGCCTCTTCCTCAGCCGAGCAGTGAGGGCAGCGGGAAGGGTTTGGGTCTTGACTCAGCCTGCAGCCAGCTGGGGACCCAGGCAGACACTCGCCGCCATGGGCCAGAGGGGACTAGTGACCTCCACAGGTGCGCGGGCGTGAGGAGGGCAGGAGCTGCAGTCCCAGGGGCACCAGAGAGCCTGCCCGATAAGGGACCCCAGGGAGCCGCTGGAGCGATGGGGTCCTCTCCAAGGCCAGCTCATCCCCGAGAGGGCCCCGGGGAAGCTGAGGGAGGCCCCCGACCCGGTGGGTTTCTACACCAGGGACCCTCCAAGAGCCAGTCGAGGAAGGTAGTCTCAGCCTGACTTGATCCAACGGCCCACCCTCAGAACACCCCTTATGTAGGTGCCTGTGCACATGCACGCACACTCACATATGCACACAAACTACACACTCACATGTGCACACACATAGTCCTGTGAGTGTAAACAAGGGGTTTCTAACCCGCCCCCTTCGCCCCACGCCAAAATGACACAACCCCCCTCAGCCCAGAAAGTAAAAATAGCAGGGACGAGGTTGATTACAGTCATTACAGCACGCACAATCTGCAACTTGTGCCTTCCTGTGTGACAGGGTGAGAATCATCCCAGCTCTCTCGTGTTTGCAGTGTGTTTGGAGATGAAGCTGAGAAAATAGAAATTAAGGATTTGTAGATAATTGCACGGAATTTAAAACATTATTTTGCTGCCGTGCCGAGAGCTTTTGCTCATGTGCATCTTGACGCCCGGGTGCGCTGCGTGGTCCGGGAGCCACAGGGACCCAGAGGCCAGCAGGAGGGGACGAACCACGAGGTGTCTCTCGGGTGGGGGAACACTTTATCAGCGTGAATGAGGCGATGTACCGGTGTCTCTCGCGACGAGGGGTCACTCGGGTGCTAGCGCTGTGTGTGCAGCTGTGTCAGCTGTCCCCCTGGGCCCTGATGGAGGAGGAGATCCACCAGCTCACTGGCAGAGGGGGAAAGGACATGTTAGGTGTGTCACACCCCACAGCCGTGTCCCCCTCCATACTGACTTCAAGCGCATGACAGATCTCCCCCTCCGGTCACCTTTGTCATGTGACCCATGAACCCGAAGCTGCTCGCCCCAGAGCTTCGTGGAGCTAGTGCTGCCCCCTCCCTGCTGTTCTCCACCCATCCTGGGTGCTCTGTTTGCTGCACTCCGCTCTGATGCCAAAGCACTCATTCCCTCCTTGGCACTTGGCGGTCACCTGCTGTGTGCCAATCACTGGGTTGGGGGTTGGAAGAGAACCATGCAGTTTCCTAGTGGAATCTGCACCCATCAGCACAGTCCTGTAATAGGCAGAGCTGAGTGATATGGATGATTTGGGACACTGAGGATCCAGAGAGGGACATGGTAAAGAGTTTGCATTTAGCACAGCCTGGGCAATTTAGTGAGAATCTGCCTCAAAATAAAAATTAAGAGCTGGGCATGGTAGCACAGATCTGTAATCCGAGCACTTGGGAGGCTGAGGCAGGAGGAAGGCCATGAGTTCAAGGCCAGCCTGAGCTACACAGTGAGACCCTGTCTCAAAAAATAAAATAAATAATTTTAGGAAAAAAACAAAAAAGGAGCGAGAAGGGCTGGGAATCTAACTTAGCGTAGAGGCCCTGGGTTCAACCCCAGGACTGTTCCACGAAAAAAGAAAGGAGAAAACAGAAAGAAAAAAAAGAAAAAGAGAGAGCTCGGGTTTCCGAGGCCAGCTGCCTCCCCATTAGCTAGCAGGTGGCAGGTTCTCTGAGCTCCTCTGAGCTCAGCCGCCCGTATCCCGGGAGGTGCGCTGTGCGGGGAAACGCCTCAGCGCGCCGCGGTGCACGGCCAGGTGCGGCCTGCGCAGGGCGGCCGTCCGGGGCCCGCCGCGCCGCCTGCAGCTCCCGCTGCCCGCAGGTCTGCGCTGCTGGGCAAGGTGCTGCGCATCGACGTGGAGCGCCCGGCGCGCGGCCCGCCCTACCGCGTGCCGCCCGACAACCCGTTCGTGGGCGACCCGGCCGCGCGGCCCGAGGTCTGGGCGCTGGGCGTGCGCAACATGTGGCGCTGCTCCTTCGACCGCGGCGACCCGGCCACGGGCGCGGGCCGCGGGCGGCTCTTCTGCGGCGACGTGGGCCAGAACAAGTTCGAGGAGGTGGACCTGGTGCAGCGCGGGCGCAACTACGGCTGGCGCGCGCGCGAGGGCTTCGAGTGCTACGACCGCCAGCTGTGTGCCAACGCGTCGCTCGGTGACGCCCCAGCGGGACCCCCCCCCGCCACCCGGTGTCCACCTGCACCCTGCTCTGCCGACCGCCTGTCCCCACCCGAGCCACCCCGCCCCCGGGACGGTCCCCACCCGCTGTCTCCGTGCCCTGCACCCCGCTGCCCTCCCTGCCGTGTCACCAGGGCACTGCCAGCCCGTCTCCCACGTCCGGGAGCCCTCGCTTACCCCTTAACCCCTGTCCCGCGTGGCTCAGGGCCGCCCTCCAGGATGGGTGGGGAGCCTTTCGCGTGGGGTCCAGGGCAGACTCGGCAGGCTCACCCCAGCCTCTCTCCCGCCCAGCAGATGATGTGCTGCCCATTTTCGCCTACCCACACAAGCTGGGCAAGTCGGTCACCGGGGGCTATGTGTACCGGGGCTGCGAGAACCCCAACTTGAATGGCCTCTACATTTTCGGGGACTTCATGAGTGGGTAAGTGGCCCTGAGCGCCCCAGGCTGCTGCATCTGCTCCAAGGGCCTGTAGTGAAACAGTGCACGCACCAGTGCACGTGTGTGTGTGTGTGCACGCGCGCACAGGGGCACACCTGCTCTGACCCAGGGCCCCGGATGTGGATGAGGGAAACATGCTGAGCCATCCCCCGCCCCACCCCATCCTCCTGTCTTCAGGCAGCCCCCTGGGACAGCATTGGTGACTTTAGGGACTGTCCCACACCCTCCCCACCCTCCTGAGGCCAGAGCTTGCCTTGCACCCGGGCCACCCTGTCACTGCCCACCCCACCCACACAGCAGCACAGGGATCCTTGGTCCAGGGTCTCTTGCAAGTTGGGAAACTGAGGCCAGAGAGGGCAGTGGCTGATCCGAGGTCACCCTGCTGGGAAGAGGGAGCCGGGCTGCTGTCCAGGCCTGACCATTGCTCTAGGGCAGGGCCAGGTGTGTGGGGAGGACGGGACACACTGCAGGCAAGTTTTGCACCGAACCCTGGAAGGGAGGTGTGGTCCTGGGTGCACGGATGAGTACATGAGTAGATGGATGGATGGATGGATGGATGGGTGATGGAGGCCAGGCATGACCTCCCAGCTCTTCTTTCCTCGTAGGCGTCTCATGTCTCTGCGAGAGAACCCAGGGACAGGCCAGTGGCGGTACAGTGAGGTTTGCATGGGCCGCGGGCAGACCTGCGCCTTCCCGGGCCTCATCAACAACTACTACCCACACATCATTTCCTTCGCAGAGGATGAGGCTGGTGAGCACTTCCAGGACCTCCCGTCCGGGCTGCCTGTGCCCAGTACCCTCACTGCTGGGTCCTGGCCTCTGGTGTGAGGGCTGGGATGCCAAGCCTGCAGTGACCTTCCCCTGTGAGGGGCTTGTACAGTGGGTGGGGACCTCGCCAGGCGCCTCCCACTTCAGCATGTGGAAGGTGAGAGTCCAGGCACCCCCATTCCGGGCAGACAGGGCCTTCGTGAGGGCGACAGGGTAGTGGTTAGGAGTCGCGAGGGTCTGCATGTGGAAGTGCAGGTGATAGGGACCACACCGCCCCAGGTTCCAGATGACGTGTTCCTGGCCCACTCAGCAAAGCCGTGCTGTCATTTCAAAGTGGGAGACCCAGCCCGCTTGTCTGTGGTGAGCCCCACTCTCAGGCACTCATGCTTGCAATGCAGGAGCAGGGCGGGGGTGAAGGAGAGGGTCCCACGCCAGCCTCTGCGTTTCTGCTTGGCCAGGATTGTTGCCTAACAAAGGGCCAGGGGCCCCCCAGCGCGCCCTGCCGGATGCTTGCTAGGGTTTCTAGGCAACACCACCGGACCTTTGGAGGGGTGTCCCCGACAGGGCCTCGTGCCCAGCGCCCCCACAGCGCGTCTGGGAAGCTTTGCTGAGCCAGCACTGCCCTTCCCCCTTCCAAAAGGGCAGCCCCAGCAGCTAGTCCCTGTGTCCACCAGGCTGCTACAGCCCTTTCTGCTGCCCAGCAGGGCGAAAATGTGCTTCAGAAGCAGAGTCCCTCCTCCCTCACTCAGATGTGGGCCTGGAAGGAAGGTGTAGTTCCCGAGGGCCTCAGTCCTCTGAGGGACACAGAGCGATAGAAACCCAGGAAGCGGTGCCTGCGGGCTGCCAGCCCAGGGACAGCGTGGGCCCTGGAAGGCCCCAGAGTGTCCTGGAGTCCGAGGCAAACCAGCCTCCAGGTTGCAGCGCTGGCTTCCACCTTTCTGGTTCTGACACTTACAAACTGCAAAACCAGGTCCCCTGCTGGTCCAGCGTCCTCCAGGGACCGTCCACACTGCCGAGATCCATGTGGCCCTGGGCAGGGCCGGCAGCTGGGCAGGGCCGGTCCCTACACGTGTACAGGTGCCAGGGCCCAGCTCTCACCCGGTCAGGGCTAGAAGGAGCTCTGTCACACCTGAGGGACCAAGGCTGGCTGTTCCTGCCCTGTAATGAGGGCGGGCACTGTGCCCAGAGCCCAGGTGAAGACGATGAAGAAGGGCCGGAGCTCAGGAGCAGTGTGTGGAGTGTAAGCAGGGGGTTGCACCCAGAAAGCTGCTGGAGAGGGAGGTGGGTGGCTCAGAGGTGCCCGGCAAAGCCATGGCTGCCCCGGTGGCCTCCCCAGCAGGGACATCTTGCCAGGGTCCTCACAGCAGTGTCCTGCCTCCTTATCCCCAGCATCATGGCCAGGCCCACCCCAATCATCGGTGCCCCCGTGGGTCTTCCTTCTGCAGAATTCCCAGGGCGTCCTGCCCCTTGCTTCTCAGACCCTGCCCTGTGCGGCTTCTCAGACCCTGCCCTGTG
>PVJO010010968.1:0-61875 GCA_004026905.1 Hystrix cristata | reverse complement strand
AGGCTGGACATTGTGCAAGGCCCTTAGTCTTTGAACATAATTTACACAGGAGCAAGGCCACTTTAAAAAATCCTCATAAAGGCAAGATAGAAAAATTACATGGTAGGTTTTTAGAATTTTGTTATGAAAACTATAATTAAAATTATGAAAGCGTGTTAATTTTATCTTACAGTATTTAGTAAAAATTATAATTGCACCTGTGTGCTACTTATGCTAAGTCAAGTGTTGAGCCTTTCCCCCAATACTAGTGTTAAGCAACAAGGGGAATATTTGAGTGAGGACTCACTTTGTAAGTGATCATTCAATTAATGACCTGCCAACTTGTCCTTCTTACACACCTTCATGACTTCATGGCTTTGGGGGCATTGATGATAAACGTTATCTTTAAGTGAACTACCAATCTGTGTGAAATCTTTTGCTGAATGCTGGTACAGCTGGAAAAAGGTAGATAAGAACAGATTAGAAGTCCCTTCACCTGAGAATCTCTGCAGAGAACACAGGGACCTCCCCCAACAATATGGTATTTTGTGATAGCATCTGCTTGAGGAGCCCCTTGACCTGCTCTGGCTCCATGCTGTCTCAATTTTTTTGTTAATTTATTTTATTTTATTTGGGTTTTTTTCGGGGGTGGGTGTTGGGGATCAAACTCAGGGCCTTGTGCTTGCTAGGCAAATGCTGTACCACTGAGCTAAACCTGTAACCCGTGCGGTCTCTATCAAGAGTAGCTTCTTCTTTGGGCTCTTTGAATCTCCCTCTACTTCTCAGGTTCTTCCCTAGTCTTGCAGCCCAACACCAGGACCTCTTTTCCTCAATACACTCTTCTCTTCCTGGTTTTCCTAAGTTGGCCTCATTGCAGGGACAGATCCTGATGTCCCTATTGCTCTCTGACACCCAAGAATAGCTCTCAGGAAGAGTTTTGGAGCGTGGGTTTTTAGGGGAGGAGTTTCCTGTCATTTCCCTCCTAGTTGAATCCTTTAAACACAAGGGCTTCTGAATTGAACATCTGCATATTCATTCTCAAGGAGGAAGGTTATATTCTGAGCACAACTATGCCTAACTGAAGCCATCAAAAGGAAGCGACTCTGTGCATCTCGTTAGTCAGTGGCTCCCCTCCTGCAGAGTGAGTGAAGTCCACGGCAGAGGAGGGTTTGGTTCCTTACCACTCCATCTGGGCTGAACAGGAGGGCTGAGGAGTCGCAGTCCCTCCAACGCTTCTCCTTGTGTTACTCCATGAGGAATGGACTCACCATTCTACTTGGGAGTTAGTGGAATTAATTTTCTCCAATTTTTCAGTTCTTGCAGGGAAATGGGTGTCTACCTTCTACTTTGATAGCTAAGAAAAAGAAGGCCCCAAAAAGCTAAGGGACTTCTCTGAGGCAACCAATAGGCAATGCAGGTGATCAGTCCAGGCCAAGTCCTTTGCTCTCCTCATGTCACTACCGGAGCACTGAAGGACTGACAAGGGATCCCTCAAGGAAGGTGGCCTGTTCCAGGCATTATCTATCTCTCTCTTATTTAGAGAAAATATAGACATTAAATTTTAAGATAGCATCTTCTTCTTAAATTTTAATATCTCCTTCCCTGGTTGTCTAGTGGTTAGGATTCAGCGCTCTCACTCAAATTTCAGTATCTCCTCATCTAATAATTATGCAAACCATCAGATAATCCAACTCAGGAACTGACATTGGCCATTTCAAACATTAGGTCATATAATCTGTGTGGGGAAACTGGAGTGTATTTGGAATAAAATATGCTTGCTCTTTAGAGTATTGAACCTCAGGACTTAATACAGTGTTATGTGCAACTATGTACTTAGAAATCAAAGTCTCCATCATAACTTACTCAAGCCATCAGAGGAAAGCTCTTTGGGGATTCACGGAGCCAGGGGACACTGGGAAGACTACCACTGTAGCTGAAGGGCTGGATCCACCCTCTCTGCCTCACTGCAGCCTTTCATTTCTGGGTGGTTCCCTCTTCTGTCAACCCAGTGCTGTCCCTACAGCCAGGAGTTCCATCTCTTGTGAGAACCATACATCTGAATATGTTCACTGTGTTCCTTCTTTGGACATAGTCATTGGAGAAGATGAACCCCAGAAGGGCAGTCCTTCAACCAAAGGGAGAGCTCTGTTCATACACTCTCATCCTTGGAGAAGCTCTGCATGGAGAAAATGTGGCCCTGAGAGTTCAAAAATCTTGTTCAAGCCAGGCAGTTGGGACATGGTTGAGCTCATATTCAGGCACAGAATCTGGGGTGGGTGGAATTCTATTAGTGGAATCCCAGGCACTGTAGTTTGTGGCTTAGCGAGTTAGTCATGGTCATTGGGTCTTTCCTAGGTTGCAGTATGTTATATATGGAAATGACTTCTTTCTCTTCTTGAGCCCAAAGATAACAGGAGAGTACCTGAACCATTGCTCCTTCCCTAGTGTGGGGCTGCTGTCCTCAGGATGGCGCTCTGTGCTCCAGAGATCCAGGTGTTACTGTGGAGTATCGCACTCAATTCCTGGCAGCGCCAGGAGCCCCAGCACAGGCTGCATTCAGTGTCTCTGCCTGTCTCCCTGGAAAAGTCTGAGGCTCATGCACAGGTGAAGCTGTGGCTAGATTCATACACTCTGGATCCTTGATTTGGTGTAAATGAAGAAGTGAATAATTGGGTAGAACCAAATGGACAGTCTCCTCTCCTTTCAGCTCTGGGGGCCCTAATGAATGTGAAGAGAGGCAGGAGTTCTTTTTTTCTTTGCTTCTTCTTCTTCTTCTTTTTTTTTTTTTTAATGAAAAACCCATTATTTGGTATTTGCAAAGCTATTTTTGAGTTTAGGAAAGTCCCCACAGCATCTGTGCTCTATTAAAGTGCTGAACTCTGTAGACAGCTTTAATAGAGCTTGGGGAATTTAGAGCAAACTCAAGAAATTCCCTGGATTGGTGGAGAGACCCACTGTTTCCAATAAAAGAATTTTAAAGTCTCACAGAGATGAGACCAAATGATCACCCCAGTGCCAAGGTGAGAGGGAGAACCTGCCTATGGTATGATCTAGTCAGGGGGCCATACTCCAGTTACAGCTTTGCAACCAACATCATGTGGTGTAGGGGAAATCTTGCCTCTGCTCTGGGACATGTTTTCTCCAGCAACAAGGGAAAAGGAATTTGTTAACAGCTCTGCCAGTGTTATACCAGGTTTTGCTAAAATATTTCCTTCCTTAAATGCCATGCATATCATAGCATTCTATACATTTTGGAAGAATTCTACCTTAATATTTAGATTTCACATTGAATTTTCTCAATTCTTTTATTTGGCAGCTCATGTCTATTTATATGGGGCAGGACTTCCTTTGGCTTTTTAATCAGGATGAACTGTTTGATTTCCAAATGAATATTGGAATGATGAAAACCTTCGTTACAGAGATACCCACTCCCCAGTCATTAACCCAGGAGATTCCAAAGATCAGGAATGGGTCCCTCTATAAGAGAAACCTCAGAGGGCATTTGCAGAGTACTATTTTGACAAAAGCAAAGAGAGTTATGTAAACATTAAACAGCATGGGACATTATGTTACTGAATTAATTAATTTCTCCACATTTTTAGAAAGGATAGAGCTTTGTTTCTGAGGTTAGGACTTTTCACTTGGCTATTCCTTCAGAAGTTCTTTGGTTTGCTTTTTATTATTAGAGAGGAAAAATCTCACTATGGATGCTCTAAAATAATTCCAATTGGAAGACAGATGTGTTGTTGCAAACACTGAAGTCACTACTGTCTTTATTCCTATTCTAGCTCTAGGAAAGCTAAGCCTCTTGGAGGTTCAAGGCCTCACAGGCAGACAAGGAGTAGTAAGGGCGTGGCTCTCTTGTCCCCAATCCTGACTTCTCTCTGTTGCCTCCCAACCTCCGGGTGACCTGCAGCTGCCACCTGGGAGCCCTGCCTCCCAGCCTCTGGGAATTGGAGCATTCACTTCTCCTCTTGTTCTCTTCATACCCCCAGATCAAAATGGGCTTATAATTGGCTCCCAGGAAAGAAAAGCAGGCAGGTTAGCTTCCAGAGCCACTGTACAGGTTCCAGATTGTGGAAGCAGGACTGAACTGTTTGACAGTTCAGCAGTTTGACAATCATCCTGATTGTCCAGATTGTGTTCCCAAAGGGACCCTGGGCTCCTCTGTCCCATTCTCTTGTTCTGTTCTGGGGAAGAAACTTAGCACTCAAAGCTTAGTGGATCTCACTTCATGCTTTCCATCTCTTGGGCTTTCGTTCTGGAGATAGCTGTCATTCCAGGGAGGGACAGTGTTTCTCTTAGAGAGCAGCAGTCTTGGGCCTGGGAGTGATGTCTCTTTTAGGCATTGAGTTTTTCCCAGATCCCCCCCCCAGCTCCTTTCCTGTCCCACAGGTTCATTCTTGCTCACCATCTCTCCATGAAATTATATATCATTCTTCATCTCCTCCAGCCAGGGCCTTCTAGGCTATGCTGGCGAGCTCAAGGATGTGGGTCCAGAGAGGCCCCATCTTTGTTATCCAAATCAGAGAAGCGATTGCTCAATGGACACATGAGCCACCAGGGACAAGCACCTGGGTAGATCCCCTTAGCAGGACTACCTCAACATCACCTTGGAAGCCATGTGGTGGAGAAGCTGGCTCCCTGTTCATCCTAAGCCACAATGTCACCAAAGTGACTCATTTCCATAGAGGAGACACTCTCTGTCCTCCATGAAAGAGTCCTTCTTATCTGGGGACCACCTTTCTTTCTTCTCGCCCCTACCTAGTGATTCGACAGCATATCAATTTATAAGACCTTGCTTTGTGTCTATACCCCACGTGTTCCTGGAACCTCCAAGAGGAGAAGAAATGGCCTGATGCCTTCATGAAGTCAAAGTATAGTTGAAAAGACAAGGTGCATGTGTTCGGAGCAGTTAGTGTTGTCATCATCTCTGATTGAGCACCTGCTCACCCTCTAGGCTGCTTCATATGCATTGTCTCATCTAACACTTGGAACATCCCTGGAAGGTGCATCCCCTCTACAGATGAGGAAACCGAGGTATGCAGGGTACAAAGAACTTGCCTGAGGCTACCTAGCTAGCACGTTGCAGACTGATCTCCAAACCCAATGTCTGGTCCTGGGGCCTGTACTCTAAAACTGTTACGACAGAAAAGTACATGCAGGTAAGAAGATGCCAAGTGACTCTGCTGTGACTCAGTTGAAAACCCTGGGAAAGAATTGGAAGGAATTTTTCATTTGGCCAAATCAATGTCTTTTTCAAACAAGAATTCACATTCCTTTCCTGCTTAAGAAAAAAGAGAAAGAACCATCCTGAAGGAATTTATATTTATTTCTCTTCTGTGAGAAGATGACAAAGAAAAGAGAAAGTTTCCTTTAACTACTTGTTTTCTAAGAGATTTCAAGAACACTGTTATTTTGAGAGCTCATTTTGCTTTTGAAATCACAGATGAAGTGAGGTTACAGAGAAGAGGAACAAATATTAAAAGTGTTTTTCATTACACTGCAAATAATTTCCCCCTACATTTCCAAGAATAGCAGATATACTAAAGGCTGCACGCACAAAGAGCCTTCTGATCCACTGGAGTGCCTCCTCCCGGGGACTTCTTGGTAAGCAAGAGGTGCGGGTGCAGACAATCACACACTGCACTGTATGCATGATGCCATAATTTCCTTCAGGAACTCAGTAAATGGGAAAGAGTTGCTCATCCCCCCGTCAAATATAGATGGTCAATCTGCAGGCTGGAATCACTCTGTCCTCTGTCCTGTCCTGGATGTGTACAGTCCAGAGGGAATGTAAAGGCAAACAAAAAAGCAGTGCTGAGCCCATAAGCAGACCCAGTAAGCCATGGTGAGAGGAGGAGAATGTCTGCCCTTTAAAGCTCTAGGCAAATCCTACCCATCGACACTATGAAAGTAAATTTGAAAATGTCTCTCTGCTTTGCAAACATGCCTTTAGAGACAGAGCATGAGAAAACACACCATAAAAATCCCTTTGCAGCGATTTTCATTTAACCAAACTGAAGTGTGAATGCTTATTACAGAAAATGGCTCATAATCTGTTTGTAGTAATTTCCTAGAGTGGCCCTAAGAAGCCAAACCCATCCTTCTGATGGCTGCTTCAGGATTCTTCGGGAGCTGCTTCCTGCCAGTTCCTGGGACAATGGTTAAATATACTGAATTTTTTGAATCAACTGCTAAATCACTGGATTGGCCATAGTTGGAATTTTTGTACCACGGGAATCAGCAAACAATACAAATTGAGGTTTCTACCCCCAGCCACTCTATGGAGCCAGTTTACAATCACATCACTGTGCCCAACTGATGTTGAATTCAGGGCATACAGGAGTGTATTAGTTACCTCTCTAGACCCAGTGGTTTGCAAGAGAACAGAGTTAATACAGGACATTTACAAGTTACAACATTCACCTATAAGCCAAATTCAGGAAAAGTGCCAAATGTCTGTCTATTCACTGGAGACCCAAAAGATCCAATCAAGGACTGGGAGCCCGCAGCACTGTCCCACGTACATCCATGTCTGCACTAAATAGCTGAAAAAATCTTTCCTGGAACCAGGACACGATGCTTGCAGCAGAAATGAAGACCAGAGTTCCCCCAAAGCAATAGCAGCCATCCTTGATGACAGCACGGCTCCGAACTACTTCTTTGATAAGAACAGCTGAGTCCCCTTTTGGAGAACCAGCAGCAACAGAGCTTCTCATGGGAAACAGCTGGCCCCTATCTTCTGCTCCTGTTCTCCTTTATGTTGTGTTGGTAACAATCCTCAGGTGGATTTTCTGCACCCCAAACCACACCAACTCAGTCCAGCTGGGCATTCCTGCTCAAGTTGACCATCTCACTCCACCACAAGGAGCAACCCAAGCTGGGTACCCCAAAGGTTGGTGGAAACGCTTTAACCTTAGGGCAGACCACAGAGTGCCTGTGGATGGGATATAGACCTCTGCTTACTTCCTTGTTACTACTGAGCTTTGACCCCAATTTCAGGCTGAGAGCTGCTTCCAAAGGGTCATAGCCAGGGCTTCCCAGGTGACACTCATCCAAGTTCCCATCTCGGCACCGTGCCCTTTCAGAGCCCCACCTGGAGTGCCCTTCTCATCTCCTGTCCTGGTCTCAGCACAAGCCACACTCTTTTCCACCATTCACACAGGTACAAGATGGAACTTTAGGGTGTAGGGATTTGGTTACATGATTCCATGTGTCTTGTACTACATTTTTCAAGTCTTCCTCAGAAGCATTTTATTTACCTTCATATTAACTCTCCCAGTTAAGTTGGGCATTATCATTCTTATTTCAGAGGCAAGAACAGGGAGGCAGGTAAGAATTGTGCAAAATTATGAAACTGTTGCTGATGTAGGACTATCGTTGAGCAAAAAGATTCATATTAAACAAAGTGAGTAAAGCAAACGTGTATGTGTCATACTACATATATGAATAAATGACGTGAATGTGAGAAGTTATTCATAACAATAGGGAACTGCAGCTCCAAGTAGGAACTGTGCAATCAGGCTAGTGAACACAGGACCAGGGTACTCTGGGGATCTGTAGTGGCCTGCAGTAGTTTACAACCTATGCTGAGCAGACCTGAACTGTTAACAGTTCATCTTCCTGCTGACCTTCAGGATCAGGCCCAGCTTCCCTGCCCTGCCAGACATCCATCTTGGCAGCATCTCCTAGCAACCCTACTGGCCTCAGGAGTGCCCATCTCTGTGGCTGTGCTCCCAGCTCCTCCTGGCCACTCTCCAGCTGGCCAAACTTCTTGCTATTCCCAGAATATACTCTGCACTATACCTTCAGTGCTTTGCATACGTTGGTTCATCACTAAGGATGCTCCCTCACACCTGTCCTCACCGGAAGTTTTCCCAATGTGTTCTGTTGCTTCTGCATCTGTCATGACCTCATCATGCAGCATCTTGTTTTGTCTTCAGTCTGCTGCTTTTCTCCCTCCCTGGCCTGTAGGCTCTTGAGCAGCAGGTTTGTGCGAAGCTTATCCCCAGAGCTGCATCACCTAGGCCAAGATTCTCAAAGAATTCGTGTTGGGCGAACAGAGAAAGGGGCTTAGACAAGGGGATGGTAATTCACACGTAAGACCCAGCCAATTGCATGATGGGCGAGAGCATTCAAATGAGTGCTTTCATTTGAAGTCTAGGCAGGCCATGAATTTTAACTATATATCATCTTAAATATAAATGACATAATTTATATTTACGGATATAAGTCTTCTAGCATTTCCTGTCCTGGTGCTTGAGACACAGTAGTTATGTCATCTAAATTTTATTGGATAAACAAAGGCAATGATGATTTACAAATGGAGGGGTACTGTTTTCCCAGCTGCACATGACCTTCACCCTCTGCTGAAAAATTCTCCATTATTAGCATAGTTAACATTCTCTGACTCCTGATGGCCACTTTCCTAGGAGCCATCGCTGGGAACTTATGGACAGTCAGTCCATCTCCTTTCTCCTGCCCTGATTTGACTTACACCTCTACTTTTCCCACCACTCTCCAGTGCTGTTGTAAGATCTGTTGTCCTTCATTATGGCAAGGCCTTTGGTTTGCTCAACGTGTCTTCATTTCTGACGTGCTTTCTGATGATTATAGCTGTTTGCTGAAAGTAGGAAAGCCTTGTCCATTTTCCAGTCAAGGAAATTTTCCTCGTCCAGTCCAGTCAATAAGCCTTCAGGGCTTATTCTAAATCACCCACTAGCTGTGAGCAAGTAAAAGGTGTGTAAGGGAACTGCACCCCATTCTTCAGCCCCTGAGCCTGTTTAGTCTCATTCTAGGATTCTGTCTTTGCCTCCCAGATCAAAGGATACCATAGTAGAGTGTGCAGCATTTCCTTAAAACATGCATAGACTTTCTCTGTGTGAATGATTACAGTGTTAAAACTTTAAAATCATGAAATACAAAGCAGCCTGTTCCTTGCTTGAAGGGCCTGTGCATGGAGCGGGGCACATATTTCCCAGCCCCTCAATCCCATCTCAGGCTCACCGGGCATAGAAAGAGCCCTCCCTCCTTCTCCTTACTGGCAGGGGCCCGAGCAGGCAAATGTGAGCAGAAGGTCATCTGGAAAGGGTAGGCAGAAAAAGGCCCCACTTCTATTTTTCTACCCCAACCAACTTGGCACCTCTGATCCCTGCCCATCTAAGCCAAAAGCTTCCAGGGCCCAAAAACGTGTGTGTGTGTGTGTGTGTGTGTGTGTGTGTGTGTGTGTATGTGTGTTTGGGGATTCTTCTCAAATGAAGGCTCCAGAGCTAAGTCTTTAGCAGTCACCAAGGTGTCATGCTTCATGGATGGGCCAAAATATCATGGAACAGCTGGCCGGCCTGGGAAAATCTAATGTCTCCCAATTTTAATCAGACACATCCCGCCTCCCAAGTTTTGCTTCATCTCTGTATCCCCTGGTCTATTGTTGATTTAATATATTTCTTCAGAGAAACTTCTTTTAAAAACTTAGTTAAATTTGAGAAGAAGCTATATTTTGACTGCAAATGGAAAACTAATACCACTTGCTATAAATCTATAAAAGTAAATACAGTGAACTTAAATGTTATTAAATTCTACCTAGACACTGTTGCCTCTGAGCCAAGGCCTGCTGAGAGCCTGAGGACGTGTGGCCAGGTTATAAGACATATCGCTTTACCCTTACAGGAGCAGGTGCTGACCTTGAAGCCAACAGGGCTGAACTTTTCCCCCTGCCCCAGCAGGGTCAAGGCTAAGGCAAGACCAGTGAGGCCCTCACCATGCACTAACTTAATAACTCTCTGACTGCCAGGTCAATTCCATGTTGTGCTATACAGGAAGTAAATTTCCTTAAGCGCCACCCCTGAGTACCTCACTAGCCTTACCCTGTTGTACCATGGGTGAACCAGTACCCTTCATCACAAGGTCCCTATACTACCTAAGTTCACGTAGGCACCAGCCTGGGAAACACTGACTTCTTGCAACCTTCTGCCCAATCAAAGGAGAGCTTTCATGGGTGTGCTTGTGGACAGGGGACCCGCGGTGATGGCTGAGTCCCTTCCAAGTGCTGGCACACCACCCACCTAGTATATCCTACTGAGTATTTGTATCCAGCTCTCCAGACCTAGTTTCCAGAATCTTCCATCCTAGCCCTTTGAAACTGAGTTTCAGCCTATTTCTTTCTCATCCCTTAAACGTCTGCTCGGGTGTCCCCACTTCTCCCTCCAGCCACCCCATGATGAAGACTGACCCCTCCCCTGCCTGTTGCGGTAGCCTCTCTGCAGCCTGTGACCTCCTCAGAGGTGAACGCTGTGTCCTGTCTTGCTTGATGCCTCAGTAGGTATGTGCCGAGTTCCCTCTAGCACACAAGGCAAGGAGCACAAATTCTGGAGTTAGACAGCTCAGGGCTCTGCCTGTGTACTCTGCCAGCCCCAGCCCATGTCATGTTCCTGCAGCTGCTAGTCCCTGAAGCAGAAGGCCTTTGATTGGGGTAGGGAAGGTCAGCAAAGATAAATTTGCTGCAAACAACACTTTTCATTGTCTGCTTCTTTTTCTTTTAATGGAAAGTCTGGCGTCAATTGCATAGGTCTAGTTTTTTCAGTTGCTCAAAAATCTTTCACAGCTACAAACTTGTAGAATCAGTGGAGAACATTGACAGAATATCAGGGACTCGATTACACAAATGGACAAACTAGGTAGGCAAGCTGACTTTCACAAAGTCACAAAGAGAGGTCAGTGCTGTCAGGCCTGGGACTTGGGTGTCCCAACTGGATCCCATGTTTCTTATACTTGGTCCTTTTCTCCTTAAATAATCATGTTGTCAGGTGTCTGGCTGCAAATTGTCTCCTTCTTATGCCATGTTATGGACTGAACTCTTTCTCTTCAAAATTCCTGGGTTGAAGTCCTAAACCCCAGTTCTTCCACTGTGACTATATTTGAGGATATGGACCACAGGAGGCAGTTACAATCAGCGAAGTGATTGGAATGGACCCTAATCTGATGTAGAGCTTGATAAGAAGATGAGATTAGTCACAGACATGCACATAGAGGGAGGACCAGGTGAGGGCACAGTGAGCAGGTGACATCTGGGAGCCATGAAGAGAGACCCCAGAAGAAACCAAACCTGCTGACCCCTTCGTCTTCGACTTTCAGCCTTATTGTAGTCCCCGGTTTGTAAAGGTCATCTGCTAGAATTGAAAGACATTAAAAAAAAAAAAAAGTAGAACATTGGGCAAGGAGAATGATGGGAAAACGTCCTGATTCCAGAGGAAAACAAGGCTTCACGGTTTGGTCACATCATTGCTAATCCATCTTGAGCTACGACAAAGTGTAGGTCTCTGTAGAACTTCAGCCATACCAAGCCTTGGGAAGGAAACTATGAGCTTTGTTTCATAGTACGTTTACTATGAGCTTACTAGAAGGAGCATAACTGGCTTAATTCATGGGGACCCACCTGAGCTTACTTTTGGAAGATGGAGTCAGGTAAAAAGACTGAGGGCAGTAGGTCTAGGAATGGGTTCTGTAAGTGAGCTTGCATTGGATAGAAGGGAACTTGGTTGAATTCCAGGTACTCCTGGACTTGAATTACAGACACTGAATTAGTTATGTAACTTCTTTGAGACTCAGTTTCCTCATCCCTAAAATATAGACAGTACATTCTCTGCTAAGGCAGAAATATAGATGTTGTGTTTGGAGTGGAAAGGGGCTCCCCAAGGGGCCATTGTCACTGTTACTACCACTTCGTGTGTTATCAGTTCCTCCAGCGTTGCTCTAGCATTCCGGCATGCAGAGAATGGGGTGGCAAAGGTCGAAGGTGGGGAAGAAGCCCTAGAGACCCCAAATTTAGCAGAGCAGGCAGGTAGGAGCAAAGGAGGGCATAAGGGAGAGGGAGAGAGAGGGCTTAGTTCCCCACTAACCCAGGAGCCTGAAAGGGACAAAACGCTTGCTCGGTAAATAGGGGTGAGCACGTCACAGTTTAGAGTCATAATATGTAATGATCATGTTTCTTCCTCTCTCAACTGCCTGCTTCTCCAAGTGTCTTTCACCTGGATTAGAAGCAGAATGACTTGATATGACTCCATGGGCCCTACACAACAGAATCCCAGAGCAAGTCAGCCCAGGTCAGTCAGCAGTTAGTAATGAGCAATTGTGTTCTCACTCTGGCTCTGGGCCCTGGGGAGGGGAAGCAGGAAGCAGCCTTATCTCCTTCCCTTTGCCCCTGCTAGGTTGTGGAGATACAGACAAGACATAATTAGTCAAGCAATGACCTAAAGCAAGCAATACCTAGTACATGCTCAGTTAATGTAAGCTATTAATTAGAGCACAGTTAATTACTAGAATGAATGGGAAGCAGCAGGGCGTCTTAGTGTCTCATAATGAACACCAAGGTGAAAATGAATGGACTTGGGTGGAGTTCTCAACTGCCCGGTAGGCACTGGGTGGAGGCTTCCTAAACTTTGATTTCCTGTGTAGTGGAATGAGTGTCTTCAGGGCTTTCTCAGTGGGCTGTGCAGCGTTCCCTGCTAGAGTGCCATGTGCCTGGTGGAGAATTCCTCCAGGTTAGGACTGTCCCACGCATTGCTAATCTTTAGACATCCCTAACCCCTGATTGCCACTAAATACCCTGGTGGCCTAGTATATATGAATTTCCAGTGCCCCTTAAGCATTTTGGAAGCACCCACAAGTTGAAAATCAAGAAAAAAACATTATACCTGTCAGGCTATCTATGCTAAACAGATTATATAGAGCCAATTTAGTAAGTTTGATAATTTAATAAAGGTAGTAGGAGGTAGGGAAACACTAAGAAATAAGACAGTATCTCAGGGTTAGTAGTGGTATGTCAACATAAAATAACAAATCTGCTTTAAAAGATCTGCTTCTTCTGTGCCAAATAGTAGTGCTGTGGCCTGGGAACCCTGATCTGAGTTTCCTGGACTGGCATGTTCCACTGGGGAAGAGGTTACATGAACTTTTATAGTCACAGGACTAAAGAAAGTCACAAGTCGGTGCCTTTACTAATTTCATTAATGGGAGCATCAAGTAGATGGGCTCCTGCAGGGGGCAGGAGAGGAATCTCCTTTATAGGCTTCAGATTTTATCACAGTCTTAGCTATAGGGTCAGGGGCTAGAGGACTGTCAGGGTTAGTGCACATCCCGAGTCTCATCTAGTAGGTGGATTGTAGGTCAGATACAGAAGTTGGTAGGAAATAGCTATTAAAGGGAATTTAAAGACAGCCCAAGGTAACTTTGGTTCTTGAACTGTAATGTTCCATCTCCACAATTATGATGTTCTAGTCAGTCAAGGTCAAACAGTTTGCAGGATCTTCAATACCAATGTGGCTTCTTCAGAACTTCTGTTCACAAGTGAGATATTGCTCTCTGTGGGCTAAAAGTGACAAGGAGATGAAGGAGAGGCTGCAGGATCTTTCAGACAGGGTTTTGAGAGCACTGTGGCCTTTAGGACACAGCTACCTCATAGCTAGCTCAGGGTACCCCTCAGGAAGAGAGTGGAGCCATGTTATCCTGGTCTTCCTGGGATTTCCTGATGGTCAAGCCCAACCAGAAGCAAAAGACAAGGAAGCTGCTGATCATCAGCAGGCCAGACCCTCTGGCCTCCTAGGCCCTGAGTGGAGAGGCAGGGTGGAGAGGGGGGCTGCAGGGGCAGAGTGAAGATGCCAACACAGACACCTCACACAGCCACCACGAGGAACAAGCTCCTCCCTCTCTGGGCAGAATGCCTCGTAGGGATGCAGGGATGAGGAAAGCTGTGAGAGCAAGAGGAGTGCAACACCAAGCTAAGCTGGGCCTCGGGCCCTAAGAAGCAAGGGCCTCGAAGCATTGAGGTGTCACTTCCCACTGAGTTCTCGGTCCTCTTCTCCTCCACGTGAGTGTTAATGGAAGGCTACCACAGGGGATGCTGTTCTGTGGTCTGGAAAGAAAGTGCGACATAGCTCGGACACTGTTAATGGACTTGGTGAGCCATATCGTGGCCCTGTCACTGGGACCATGCACAGTGGGGTAACCTCCAGCTCTTTGGACAAGCCTGGCCCTCCAAGGCCTGGGCATCCACGACAAAGACAATGCTACCGACATGGGAGTGGGCAAGCATGGAGAGGTTCTGATTCACTGACTCCCTCTCCCAAGAAAGCCAGTTTCACTGACTCTGAACTAGCAGGAAAAAACACAAGCCTGCCATTTGAAGGTGACACCGGTGATAGCTTTAAGGGGAGCAATGAATGACTGTCATGAGCGGGTCCTTAACTGTAGTTTTGATCCATCAGAAGCAGAGGGAAGCCGAGCCGAGGTTCCCTCTCCTGTTGTCCTGCAGTTGAGAGACATTTCTTGCACAGCCCTCAGGAAGCACTTGGGCGTGACTGCAGTTCCGGTTTCCATGGACACACTCCGGCTTTCGGCACACGTTTTGCAGCCGGAGGATGCTGCCTACCCCGCTACATGAGTTTGCCAATGTGTCCTTAGCAGTATGAATCTATTAGCTGCGAGGGTTTGGGATTTATAAGGAGGCAAAGCTGGATGGCCCCTCTTAACTTCAAAGCCGGCAAGATGCATCGGATGGATGTGAGGGAAGAACGTTCGGTCTGCAACAAAAGCTAAACTGCGAGGAGTGGTGATAACCGCTAATGGAATCACATTAGTGGAATCATGGACTCCTGATTCACAATATAACTATTTTATTAGATAATAAAGAATGTCTTTACTCCCCAGAAATGGAGTCCTAGAAAATTCCTATGAAGAAATCTCTTGAGCACTCTGCTGTGTACACATTAGCTCCCCTAATGGACTGAAAAGGTGGCATTAACGGTGCTGGGAGAGGGTGACGGTCACTAGGGGTCACACAGGGTGCCTGTGTGAGGACAGAGAAGTAGTGGGCATGCAGCCACCGGCACATGTTCTTTTTAGTCCGCTTTCTCTTCCTCCTTCCATTCCTTTAAAAGTGTGAAAAATATAATTTTTAGCTTATAAAATGTATGAAAACATGCCACAGGCTAGATGTGACTGCTGGGCCAAAGTGTGGTGATCTTTTCTCAGAGTCTTGGAGAGGCAGCCAGTTCACAAGCATCTTAGTCTGTGCTGCTGGAATAAAGCAATTGAGGCTGAGTAATTTATAAATAACAGGGATTTAGTTCTCACAGTTCTATAGGCAGAGAACTCCAAGATCAAGGTGTTGGCAGATTTTGTGTCTGAGAAGGTCTACCCTCTGCTTCTAAAGTGGTGTCCTGTTGCCTCACCCCTTGGAGGAAACAAATGCTGTGTCCTTAGATGGAGGAAGAGCAGAAAAGTAAAAGGGTCTCACTATTTCCCTCCAACTCTGTAATAGGGTGCTAATCCCATCTGGAGAGCCAAGTCCTCATAGCCCAATCACTTTCTAAGGGCCCCACTACTTAACACTGTTACCTGGATTGTAAGTTTGAAGATGGAGAGGTTTTACATCCAGAATGTACGGACGAGCCTTGCAGTTGGGGACATAGCATGGAAGGAACCACTCAGGCAATAGATTTCCGCTGAGTGCCTTCTGAATGCAAAACACTATTCCAGGGCCATGTCTCAGTGAGCAGAGGAACCAGAGATCCCTCTCCTCGTTAACCTGACATGCTAGTGAGTGCTTCTCTTCACGTTGACAGAATGAAGAACCACAGACTGGATAGCATAAATGATAGAAACATATTTTCTCACAGTTCTGGTGGCTGCAAGTCTAAGATCAAGATGCCAGCATGGTTAGGTTTCTGGTGAGCCCTCTCCTGGCTAGCAGAAAGTTGCCTTCTAGCTGCATCCTTATGAGGCCTTTCCTGGGTGTGTGCATGACAGAAAGAGAGAGAGTGAGAGAGGGTGGGGGGGAGACAGATGGACGCAGAGACAGAGAGACAGAGACAGAGAAGCAGAAGAAGAAGGAGGAGGAGAAGGAGAAGAAGGAAGAAGAGGAGGAGGAAGCGGAGGAAGCAGAGGAAGAGGAAGAAGAGGAGTAGGAGAGATCGGCTGCTTATAAAGCCACCCATCCTATTAGGACCCTATGCCATTTAGCCATAATTATATCCTAAAAGTCCTATTTCCAAATACCATCACTTTAGGAGTCAAGGCTTCAACATGTAAGTTTTAGGGGGACACAATTCACTGCAAAGCTCTAGAGAGAGATACAACTTGAAAACACAGTAAGTAAGTATGTAGGAAGGTGATAATTGCTAAGAAGAAGGTGTATAGGATAGTAGGCACTATTGGAGGACAGTGCATGGGAAAGAAATGGGTCTACTCCTCTTTATTTCAAAATCTAGGCTGTATGCACTTAGGAGGTTTCCTTGACTTCTTTAACTTTCAGTTGTCTCTTCTAAGAAATCAAGGAAATCTATAAGGGCAAGTGAGGGGATTAGACAAGCACGTTAAGTACAAAAATCACAGTAAGGAGACCTTCAAGAAACAGAAGCAGATATTACCACCATCGCAGTATTATAAGCAATGTAATGTAGTTGTGGTAGTGCTATTAATAATGATAGAAATTTTCTCCATCGACATCTGTGTTAAGCTCCAAAACCATCTACTGATTCATGACCACGCCAGTGCTATAACAATCATGGTCATTACTGAAAGACTGACTGGAGTAATCGAGTCCCAAGTCCTTATTTCCCTAATAAAGAAACTGAAAACCAGCATAGGAGAAGAGCCGAGGAGACTGGCAGCCACAGGCACTATGCAGGAGAATTCCAGGGCAGTACCGTAACATGGAAGCCCAGATACAGTGCGTCTCAGATGAGAACTGTTGGATTTAGCACAGGCCAGTGACTCACAGCCGTGGTGGGTGTGGTCTCAGTGGAGCAGGTGAAGGGAGAGATGAGCCTTGTCAGCCCTTCTGAGGAAGACTGCAGTGAACAGAGGGTGAAGGTGGATGGTGGCTGAAGGGGAAACTTGGGTTAGAGGTGAGGGCATGTTTAAAGGGGGCCACTATCCAGGCATGTTCACCTCTGAGAGGAAAGAGAAGGCAGCACAGAAGCAAAATCTGTGCAGGGCAGAAGGGACATGGCTGAAGGACAAGGAACGTGGAGGGCCTCAAGAGCAGGGAGGAACTGCTACCATGGAGGGGGAGATGCCAGTGGGGCGGAGAATTTAGAGGTGGCAATGTGAGGTATTTCTTTGACTGCATCTGTCTTTATGAAGAGCAAGAGGAGAGAGAGGTACCAGCTGAGACTGAGGAGTGGGAGGAGTGTTAGAGGAGAGAGGGGAAGGTGTGGAATCTTCACTCAGTGCCAGAGACAGGGAATTTACTGAGGAGTCATTAGAGATTGTGTGCAGTGCTGAGGACCCACTCGAGACCAGGTTTGTCTGTGAATACTGAGCCCAGCAGCACTGTCTACAGGGAGCTCTCTGGATGCATTTACATGGGGCAGGCCTTGAGAAGGGAAAGATTCGGGCGCAGCTAGGATTGGAGAGATTCCTGGAGAGAAGGAAGGAGAGCAAGAGCCCAGAGAAGTAAGCAGTGTTTCAAAGATGGGATTGTGGTGCTGGACTAAGTGACAAAGGTTGGAAATCAGGACATAGGCTATGACTGACAGGAAAGGAATGAAAATGTCAGGGGCCAAGGCACTGGAGAGCGCTGGAGGCATCAAAGGATGCTAGTGCATTTGCATAGAGTGACAGAGGGAAAGGACCAGCGGAAGTGGTCAGAAGTGGAGGATTGAAAAAGAAACGTGTAATTGGTTCACAGGTTAGTGATGACATATGGCCTGAGAAGCATCCAAGGTAGGAAAGGAAAAACTGTTGAAGCGAGGCAATCAAGGGAATAGGTTGTGTGAAGACCATTCCCATGATGTTTAATCCACCAAAATAGGGACGGCAGAGCTGAGAGTGGTGGTACATCCATAATCCCAGATCTCAGGGATGCTGAGGCAGGAGGATCACCTGAGCCCAGGAGTTCCAGACCAGCCTAGAAAACAGAGCAAGACCCGGTCTCAAAAACGAAAATGATGAAGCTGCTGGAATGGATGGGGAGGAAGACAAGGTGCCAAGTCTGGAGCCACTGGTAAATGATGAGGTGGGGGTGACTGGGAAGTTGGCAGATGGCACCAGTATGAAGATATGCTTCAGAAGAGCTGGAGTTCTTGGATAAGGAAGGCAGAGCTTGGGTTTGGAAGCAAGAACAGGGATCCAGAAGGATGAGACGCCTTCCCATCTCCAGACCCCAAACTATGTATTTCTACCTATGTATGAAAAATTAGCCTCCATCAAGAAAGCCTATAAACTTGAATGACAACAATACACGTTCAAGAACTGTCATGGGGATTAGCTGAGGCGTGGTACCTACAGAACTCTGAGCACAGGGCTAGTCCAGCACAAAAGGAGGCTTCAGTACATTTGAGGCCACATTATTATTGCTAGTGTGCTGCCGTCTGCATCCCGAGTCAAGTGTGTCGCACTTGTGGAATACTGAAAATCTCTGGTCTGAGGGCAGTGTGACTCGCATGCAGTGGCTATGCCAGTGCAGAGCTAAGCACGCAGGGCTATGAAAGTAGGATGAGGGGACTGTCAGGAGCCACGGCTCTTACCCGCCTCCAGAGTGGAATTTCCTGGTCAAAATGATGTCCCCAATCTTCGCAGACAGAGGGAGCCAAGCTAGCCTCAAGGGCTGGAGGCATCTTCGAGGAGCGAGAATAAGACTGACCTTGTGGGGTTGCTGTGGACATTAAATGAGTTCATATTTGTAAAGCAGTAAGAACAATGCTGGGGCCAAATGTATTCCTGTTATTATTTTTCTCTTAAGTAAATTATGAGCTTAATAATAATGTTTAAATGGTTGAGGGAGGAATGGCATGAAACACAAAAATCATGGCAGCACCATACTGACTTATAATCCAAATGCCATCTCCACATTAATAATAATAATAATAATAATAATAATAATAATAATAGCTGCAAAGCCTTCAGAATTGACTATGTCTTCAAATTATGAAGCAAGTACTCATGATAAGGTTCTTTGCTAATGGATTTATTGCAAGAATTTTTAACCTGTGGTTTATGAGCTGCCTAAAAATTTATGCAGATGTTTATAAAAACACACATTTGTATATTTTTCTACGTTGAGCTTTCATCAGGTTTCTTAACAGATGCACATCCCCCAAAATAGGCTAAGAAACATTAAGTTCTCCCACTTAGAACAGAAATTTCATTTGTAAAAAAAATATAAATTTAAGTAAATTTGCTATAAGGCCAGTTCTTGGGTAAGTGAGGATTCAGCCAGTCAACCTCCACCCACTGTGGCTCACTCCACCCTTAATGAAAGAAGGTGGTGACTGTGGTTTCTGCTCTCAACAGTGCCAGCACCTTGACAGAAAACAACGGCACGTTCAGGTTGGTAGTGTGAGGAGAGATTTATAAAGGGGTTGTTCACAACAGGGTGGGCAGGAGGTTGTAGACTCCAGGAGGTAGTGTGGTACTCTGGGGCTAGATAGGTGGGATGCAGGAGAGAGAGTCATTAGGAAACCTGAAGATGGGGTTGGGCAGGGATGGTGACTTGACAGAGACGTGGCTTTCCTCTTGCTGGAGGGAATCAGCTATGTTGCAGTGACCCTGTGAGGAAGGACCTGGGAAATTAACACCCCCAGACTTTCTTCTTTTCGTACTTACAAAGTGTTCCCCACTGCTGAACCCAGCCTGGACAGGTCAGTCAGGGGCTCTTTGGTGTGGTTCCTGTGTTGTCTAGAGAGCAGATGCGGGTAGAGGAGGGGGAGTCAATCTGGAGGGGCAGGTGGGTGCGGTCCAGCTCAGAAGCTTGGCAGTGGAAGGAGTTGGAGCTGAGGGATCCCCTGAGATACCTCCGTGAGATCAGAGGCGCTGATCAGACGCACAAATTCTCCTTTCAGTGGGGAACAGTGCATAGCGTCTATGGTTAGGGAGATGAGAGTGTGAACATTTTAGGAGGTGTGAATCTTATCCTGTCTGAGAAGAAATAAATTGTAATCCTGAGATCCTGGAAACTGTGTAGTCATCTACTCAGTGATGTAGCCCAGAGCTGAGCCCAGTTTGTGTGTTTAATAAGT
Organism: Hystrix cristata; assembly: GCA_004026905.1. Classification (NCBI taxonomy): domain Eukaryota; kingdom Metazoa; phylum Chordata; class Mammalia; order Rodentia; family Hystricidae; genus Hystrix; species Hystrix cristata. The sequence continues at coordinate 41,878 of PVJO010010968.1, read as the reverse complement.
GCTTGTCACATTGGGTTGGCTCTCATCACTTATTTTCTTTTAACTTTCATTTTGAATTAATTATAGACTTAGAAGAAGTTTCAGAACAGAGCAAACAGGGCTGGTGTAGCCCCAGTTTGTCAGAATAATAAAAATAGACAAACATACCGAATGTCTGACATATCAGAACTCCTTCTAACTACCCTGTATTGTCTGCATAGCTGAAGAACAGTTACCAGCACTGACCCTGAGGTCAGAAAACCTGGGTTCAAACCCAGATTCTTTTACTATTTATTCATGATGACGTTGGAGTGATGGGTTAATCTTTCTCAGTCTTGGGCTTCCTATTCTTTAAATGATGATTGTACCTACCCCGTTGAAATGTGAAGATTCAAAGATAGAGTACGTATGAAATGTCTCCTACAAAGAAAGCACCCAGTAATTGATGCTTTCTTTGGTAGAAGGCAAGTTAAAGATAAAGATTGCATCTTCCTTCCACCTTTGTAGCATCTCACAAACTCCTGGTTCAGATGAGGTGCTCAGTAAATTATTGACTAATGAATGAATGTATGAGGGACTGGATCTTCAATGAGCCAGGGTTTTAAACCCCTAATCAGACACCAGATCGCCTGGGCCTGGTGTGTTGAAGCTTGGAGCCTCCAGGAGCTCCATTCATTACCCCTGACTTCTGCATGCTGACACTGTGAATGATACATCCCACAGCCCCTTATCACGCGCAGGAGGCCCACTCTCTCGCACCCCTGTCACATGTAAATGCGACCAGGACTCCATTCATCAAGGGGACACAGCGTTCTCTTGGTAAACTAAACTGCCTAATGTACAGTGAACATGAATTCTGTCCACAGCATACTGAGCAGCTGTGGTGAGGCACCAGGGAGGAGGGATGCTGAGTTTAGCCTGCTGACATTAAGGAGATAACTCCTGTGTGTCATGGTATGACTCTCTCTGACACAGGTGTGCAGACTGGGGAGAAGGCAACGGTCAGAAAGAGGTGACAGTGTGAATTTGACAGGCGGAAAGATCCAGGCAAACTCTATCCCATTGTGTCCTTGTGAACTTGGAAATGTTACACCGCCTCTGTGAACCTCGTGGCAATAATGAGCTCTCCCCTGCAATCCCACTGTAATAAGAGAGCATGCAGCTCACTGTGTAGCATGCACATGACTGATTTTTAGGGAGACAGGGAGTTTTGCTGATGCTCAGAATGGGTATTATATAAGCATTCTGGGAAACCTTCTTGAAGTCTTAACTGAGAAATTAGAAGTCACGTCCTTAGGGAAGTTTACCTGGGGCACATTCATGTTTTTTTCATTTTAAAATAAATATTTATAGTTACAAACTCTATGCCACTATATTGGGAGAAAGACCCAAACAGAACATTTTGTGATTTTCAGGGGCTCACATGCTACAAATGACAAAGACAACATAAAAGAAGTTTAACACACAGCACTGGAATGAGTGCTTTGACAGAAGCCCAGGGGGACTGAAAAGGGGTGAGGACCCCCACTGAGTCTGATGGATCCTAGAAGCTTTCACAGAGGACAAGGGAAATGGCTGTCCCTTTCCATGTGTAAATTCCAATGTTGTATTTTGCATTTTTTAGAAGTTTATTAGACATTTGTAATTTTGTATCCCAATTCAAAGCAATGTTTAGAGACTGTGTTTAACTGGCTTCTGAATGATCATCCTTTTGTTTCTGTGCTTTTAGCTTTCTGATCGGATTGGACTGAATTCATATCGTTGGCCCTCTTTTATCCCACCACCAGACAAGAATATCAGAGCTTTGCTCTCTGAGTGGTTAAAGACGGAAGATCTTGCTACTACCTTCACAAATGAAGGACAGCCTGGGTGTCATATTTTCATTGGTTCACAGCCACTTTGTCCTTCGAAACTTGATCTATCTGTGCTGTGGCACTCAGTATACCAAAGGAGAATTCTAGGGGCAGATGGTCTCTTTCCTCGACAACCAGCCCTGTTTATCATTTCTGCCTAGTTGCTCATTAGACCATATTTTCTCCTTTCGAATACAAATTTTTGCATCTTACAGAGTGAGTTTCTTCAAGGATTTTTTAGCACAATGATTCCCTCAGGTCGTTTTTTGGTTCAGCTAATTTTTTCTTTTTATATCTTTATTTGCTGCTTCTACAGAATGTACTCTACATTGATGCTTTTTTCCTTGGATACAAATCATGTGTATGTTGAATGCGATCTTCTGTATTGATCACGTTCTCTTTCACAATCGTTTTGTTCTTTTCCTTTGCAGTGTGAGAGTACTTGTCAAGATCGTAGTTCACACTTAGAATGAATATCCACAGCCCCTTGGAGGCAGCAGGCAAGCCTGAATAAATCTGCCTATTTCTAGCCTGATCTCTGCTTCCAGTGTGGCCTATAATCTGCTTCTGCTTGAAAATGACAGTGGTCTGAGATGAAGTGGGACAGACAGGCCATGGCTGAACCATGAGATTGTTCTTTGGGGAATGGGATGTCATCCACGGCTTTTTGGCTGGGCATGAGGGAGAAGTTTTGTGTCTGAGGGAAGCCGCTCTGGCAGACACATAAGGGAAAATGGACAGGAAGGAAAGAAACAGAGATGGGAATACTAGCACACAGAGGGGCCTAAAACTGTCCTACAATTGACCACTATCTTGTCTGAACTGGTTGGCAGATGGGGAATTAATGTAGACACAAGCGGCGACATTTAAAACGTTGAACATTAAATAGATCATTGCAGCTATACCTGTGTGTGATTTAAAAGCAGGTGGTACAACACCCCCAAAGTAATAAGCTTCTCTGTGAGATGAATTAGGATTCAGTCTGGCAATTACATTAAGGTTTCTGATAGATAGCTCACATGGAGAGCTGCAATTATGATACATATCGCTATTCTGCATGGCGGGTTCACATAACTCATCTTGTTGGTTTGAAGTTTAACAAGAGAGAAATAACGTAAAAGACTCCTTACTTTAAGGGAAAATGCCTTCCTCTCATTTCTATGATTTTACTGATAGCACTTAAATAATTAACTCCTTTTTCTATGTTGGAAAGTGAATAGTAAGTAGATCCAAATGTATCTTCTTTTTTATATTTTCAACCTAATATAGGTAACTTACTTGAATTATATAAATCTCCTAAAAGTCCTTTGTAAGCTAACATCATGTCCCTAGGCAAGAAAAGAAAAGAAAATTATTCTCCTACACTACAAAAATGTAGTGGAGAGAAGGGGTGAAGTAGGAGCAGGTACATGGGCCATGGGCTTTTGTGGACCCAATTTCTGGTCCCAGGTCTGCTACTTCTAGAGGTAGGCAATTATTTAATGCATCTGAGGCTCAGTTTTCTGCCTGAAAGTCGAATGTTATAAGAGTGTCATGAGGATTAAATGAGATGATGTAAAAGTGTAAGACCAAATAGGTGGTTGAAGGAAGTAAATTGTTTTTAAACAGTTGTACATTTCTTAAAGTTAAAATATATTGTGAATAGCAAAGTGCATCCAAAACAATTCTTATGGGAGCAACTCAACTCATATCCACAGTTAGAAAAGGATTACTCCTTCCTAAGCACGTCCATAAGCTGATGGAGATTGCAAAACCTATCCCTGCGTCTACCCTAGTGACCTCCCAAGATCTTTCTTTGAAAGATGTTTGGAGAGTCTTTGGAAAATGTTTTCATTTTAAGGATTATAAAATGGAGATTAGGTGTGTTAGATGTCTCTCCAAAGCCTCATGTGGTAAGAGATAGCTGGATCTAGAGTGTGTGATTACTAAATTGGTCCATTGATGGTTTGGCATCGTTCTGCTGGGATCAAGGATGTGAGACTGAAATTGGGGGTGGGAGTGTGGGCTGCCCTGGGGGCAGGTAGCCTAGATAATAGATACAGGAAGAAACTTAACTAGCTACTTGTTTGCATTGCTTATTTACATACATTCCTTGCATTTTCCTCACTTTACTTTGCGGCGGGCCGGCTGCCGGTCTGCCACACTACTCTGCTTCAGACCCAGCAGACTATAGACTGAAACCTCTACAGACTGTGAGCTAATAAACCTTTCTTCCCCTAACTTTGGGTGTCGAATATTCTGTCCTAACAACGAGAGAAAAATAACTAAAACAGAATTTGGTACCGGGAGTGGGGTCGTTGCTGGGACTATACTTGACCATGTGGTTTAGCAGCCTTTGGACTTGGCTTGCGGGAAGAAGAATTAGGAAAACTTTAGAAATGAGGAAATTTGCCGGTACAGACCAGGATCAGGAGGTTTCTGCTGGGAAGAAGGACTGTGTTGCCTGTTGGACTCCAGACCATGTATGTTATGGCTTGGCAGAAAGTTTGTCTGAATTTTGCTTGTGTCCAGAGACTTTGCCTGAGACTGAGATTAAGGGCGGCAGACTAATTAATCTTACAAAAGAAATTTCAAGGCAGTCTAATGTTGAGGCAGTGGCATGGCTATTGTTGGGGGCTTTTAGCCAGATTTATGTTGAAAACCAAGAGCAAACAGCCCAGCAGAATGATTCAAAATGTTGTGAGTTTGCCCATAAAAGAAGCGCCAGTAAAGTTGTGGCCTACAAAGATAGAATGAAAGAGAGACTCGTTGCTGAAGAAACCAGCAAGGAAAAGCTGGGTATTTCAAAAGATGAAAGAAAAGATGGCCCAAGGGAATCACAGGAAACAGCAGAACTCCAGCCTTTACAGCCTCAGAGTTAGAAAGGTGAAAGATTTTGCTTTGAGAATGCCCCAGAGCGCCACATTCCAGAATGGCGGCGGCCTAAAGAAGTTGTTCCTCGGGATTTGGTTCAGAACACTCAGCAATCCAGGCACATGACCACCACAGACAAGCAAGAAAGAAGCCTGGTTTCTGCTCCAGCTGGCGACAGACCCTGGCGTCATCCTCGTGGCCCTGGTTTTAGGCTCATACAGAATACAAGAGTTGTGGGGTCAGGAAGGCTTCCACCCAGATTTCAGAAGAAGGCCTGGGAGGCCAGGCAGTGTGCCCCTGAGAAGACAGTGTGTAGAGCTATGACGGTGAAGCCGAAGGTACACTAGAGACTCCAAAAGTTTAGAGAAGCCAGGAATGTAGATCGCCTGAAAAAAACTACATCGAGGGAGCAGAACCAGCCCAAGAGAGAAGCCATGGGAGCTGCTACCACTAGAAATACCATAGGGGCGGAGCCACCCAAGCCCCTTAGAATTCAGACTTCACCACAGATTGCTACACATAGAACTACAAGAATTAATATTTGCCCTGCTGGATTTCAGAATTGCCTTGGTCTCGTTCCTTTATATCCCCCTATTTATACCTTTTGAGATGGTAATGCTTATCTTGTGCCATTATATGTTAGAAGTGTTTAACCTTCTTTTCATTTGTACAAGAGCTTGCAGCTAAGAGTTTGCCTTAAATCTCAGAAGAGATTTTAGATTTAGACTCTTCAGCAATACTGAAACTGTTAAGACTTTGGCAAGTCTTAGAGATAGACTAAATGTCTTTTACATAATAGGCTATGCATGAGTCTTTGGGGGTCCAGGGGTGGAATGTTGTGGTTTGTGCCTAGATGTCCCCCCAAAGCCTCATGTGGTAAGAGATAGCTGGATCTAGAGTGTGTGATTACTAAATTGGTCCATTGATGGTTTGGCATCGTTCTGCTGGGATCAAGGATGTGAGACTGAAATTGGGGGTGGGAGTGTTGGCTGCCCTGGGGGCAGGTAGCCTAGATAATAGATACAGGAAGAAACTTAACTAGCTACTTGTTTGCATTGCTTATTTACATACATTCCTTGCATTTTCCTCACTTTACTTTGCGGCGGGCCGGCTGCCGGTCTGCCACACTACTCTGCTTCAGACCCAGCAGACTATAGACTGAAACCTCTACAGACTGTGAGCTAATAAACCTTTCTTCCCCTAACTTTGGGTGTCGAATATTCTGTCCCAACAACGAGAGAAAAATAACTAAAACAAGGTGTGTTTTTAAAATGCTTGCTTTGTGAAACAAGCGTGACTTTGCACAGAAGCCTGATTCTTCACTGGAATTATGGACAAGAGTCTGATCCATGCCCAGTCTACTTGTGTTTGTACTTATGGGGTCTCCAGAAAGACCCAGGGACAGCTGGAACTTGGTAAACCAACGACCAGGGACTAGGGTGGAAACATTGCCTTAGATTAAGTTTTGGGGTGGCCCAGGTTCCTCCCACATTCCTGAAGGTTCACTCCTGGAGAACAGAGGAGGTGAGGCAGCCAGGAGCCTGCCTTCACTTTCAGATTATGAGGAGTTCAGGCAGTTTTACTGGGAGGCCAACCATATTACACAGTATTAGAAAACCTGGAGAGACAAGAATGAAGCATTCAGGGCTGGAGATTTAGCTCAGTGGTTAGAGTGCTTGCCTTGCAAGCACAAGGCCCTGAGTTCGATCCCCAGCACACACACACACACAAAAAATAGAACGAAGCATTCTAGAAAGGGTAGAAAATCTGGGCCAGTCTCTCTGGCTATGAAAGAGTAGTGTCTGTCTTTCTTAATAAAATAGCATGACCCACTGTGCAGGAAATGGGACATGTCTGCTGTACTTTGGACCTCAGGGGAGGTGTCAGAACTTAAGTGGAGTGTCTCCTCTTCCCCATCCATTGTCCTTGGGTAACAGGTTGTAGTTAGTGTCAAAAGAGCAAGTAACTTGAAATCATCCGAATCCTACCCCCAGAATCTACCCTCCAGAACAAAACTTTACCTCCTCTGAATCTCAGCTTTCCTATTTATCAGTTTATCACACAATGGTAGGCACCAAAGATGCCTCTGTCCACTCCTCTTTCCCAGGTCTTTCTTTAATACTTATACTCTGAACTGGATGTTTCTCTTCTGGACATACAAGAAATTCTGACACTGGGGTTACAGAGCTCTGTGCTGCCCGAATCTGTCCATCTCTTGCTTGGTCAACTCTACTCTACAGCAGGCATTAGACAGAGCAACTCTTCTCTATGAGTCAAGACTGTTCCCTAGCTTCCACCCCACCGAGCTGTATCCTTGGGAGAAGCAACCATACACAGGGCTCACAAGGCCATCCAAGCGGACCGAAGAGCTAAATTAAGACATTCCCTATAAAATAATGTTTCCATAGAAACCCAGCCTGTGCCAAAGCTGAGAAAGCTTGGATTTTTAATAAGGTCTCTTTGGGCCTAGGGAGTTATCACTTGGGCATCAGCTCAGGAGAAGATAACTTGACACTTGCTAAGCATCCTCATTACAGGTTTCTCCGCAAACAGACAGAAGCCACCAGGCACTGTAGTGTGCAATACTGATCATCAGTGTAGACCAGGGCTGGGGAAGGGAGCGGTTGTCACTTAGCATCGAAGATGCATGAGCTGTCATTCTACTAATCCATCAGGGAGTATCATATTCATCAAAAGCTCCAAAACACATGCAGTGACCTCCTACAGGGATTGTGAAGAATATCCCAAACTGACTTGTAAAAAAGAAGGTTGGAAGGTGAATAATGGAGAACACATGGCTTTCCTTGCCCCAGGATGTGGTTCTTTTTGCAAACAAAATTAAGTTTAAGAAAGGTTTAGATGGTGTTTTCAAGAGGTTATTCTACAGAATAGTCCAGAGTGAGGCTTCTTAAAGGATCAGATACATTGGGATATTCAGGGTATGCTAGTCCTCTCTTGTGGTTATGAAATGCATACTTGCATAGCAAAGGCTTTGGGATCTCAGTAAACATACTTGTTTCATATTGTTTCTTCTAGTGCTTCCCAAACTTGTTGATTTGGAAACCTTTTTATGTCCCTAATATCACCCTCCCACCCTGTCATGACCCACACTTTGAGAAACCCTGGCAAGTTTCGATCAGGTTTTTCCCTCCTTGTGACCATCCTCAAAGGTAGGATCTGGAGCTGAATGGAGAATGAGGTGGAGCTAACATTTCATTGCTCCTGTGTTTGTATTCTTACACTCTCCGCAAACACATTAAATTGAGTAGGAGAAATTCCTGAGCACTTAAACTTCTAGGAGTGTCAAAGAAATGCAGCTGAAGGGCGAAGTAAGAGCAGATATAACAAAGACGTATGTAAAGCCTGTGGTACTTGCCTTGTCAGTGCCCAAGGGCAGAACCATGGCAGAACACACAGGTGGAACCATCACATTTGGCTCTTTTGATAAATGGAATCACTGATCTTGTGGAAACATTTTATGACTCTGAAGTTTGTGTATGTGGCTCAACCATTGTTTTGCAGTATACCTTTGTTCTGTAGGTCTCTTCTTGTCCGGGGCCTTTCCATTTTAGGAAATGGCTTCAACTTTAATTTCTGAACTCTTATAACTCCAAACTGCTTTTCCTTCTGAGCGCATTATTGAATACAGACATATGCCTAGGAGAGTTAGATCTCTATCTCGGAGTGTTCATATGAGTGAGTCATTATTTATCTTGGATTTAAGAAGATTTGAAGGCTTTAGATGTAGGGGCGTAGAGTTAGGGTCACTTTCATTCTTAATGAATAGTTCCTTCAGAGCTTATTAAATAGGGAGGCTGACTATGCCTATCAGTCATAGCTTCACTGAGATGATTTGGATGGATAAGAGCTTTCTAATAATTAAAAAAAAAATCACCCTTAGTCATTCTGCCCCAGCAGGATCTTGGATCCTTACTGAAGGCAATAGACAAATCTCTCCCTGGATTCTTGCTGGGTTGGTAGTTGCCAGTGTTGGTTGTATGGTACTATGGTAAAAGGACCAGCTTCAGAATTAGGCAAAATTAAATTTACAACTTTCGCTGTGCTTTAGAGAAAAGTGCTTAATATTTCTCAGCATCAAGATCCATATCTGTAAAATGGGGGCATTGGTATTTCTCCCCAAAGCATTATTGTATGGGTTAAATAAGGTTACAATTAGTCTTACGCTATTGTAACTGTTGTCGTGGGGTCTTTGATGGCATTGCTCTGAATTTCACCCATGTTAGAAGCTTGAACAAAAGTGTAGCAAAGAATTCAGGTTTTGGTTTAGAGACCTGAGCTGGAATCTTGACTGTATTTATTAACCCATCAGTGTAACTTTGGGAAAATCATTTGACTCCTCTGAACTTTGGCCTCTTCATCTGTAAAATACTGTGACTCTCCACTTAGCTGCAGAGTTGTCAGAATTTGGTGGGAAAACTTAAAGAAACATCTGAGCACAGTCCTAGTCGGGAGCAATGAATGGCAGGTATTCTTATTCTGGAGTTTTGAGGAGTGAGTGGGTGGATGAAGCAGCATAACTAGGCGTAAGGTTGGGTAGAGATTGTGAAGAATGGACAACAGAAAATATGGCAGATCACTGAAGAGATAACTTTAATGAGTCTGTGATTGAAATGGCTAAAAATGTAGGACAGTTTGATACTCTGGTTATTTTTATCATAATCATAGCCTGCCGCCTTTAGATTATATTGGAAGTTGAAGATATATTTATTGATTTCATGTTTATTAACAGTAAGCTATGTGCGAGGACCTGGGCTTGCTCCTGGAGATTGTTGACTTGGTATGAATAGAGAACTATTGCTGAGATGCTTTCTGTAATCAGGAGTCATGAAAATTTCATCTTCCTCCTGTCCCACTTTCAGCAGGCCCATTGTTGTGAGATCACTTAAGCAAAAAGCTAAGAACCTTTACAAATATTAAATTACAGGAGTTCCACATATAGCTTGTTTGTTTGGGTACATTATCCATGGTGTCTCGGCTCTGTTTCATCACATAGGATTGTCTTTCCTGGAAGGTTCCCGTGATCCTCAGCCTTCCTACTTGCATCATTCTTTCACACACTTCTGAGCATAGCTCATCCTCATTCCTCCTCAAAGCCTTGTGGACCACAGACTCCATTAGTCACCTCTACTCTGCAGTCCATAGTTTTTGCTCTGTGCTTCCTACCCTGTAGTTCAGCACCCAACATTCGATGTGCTCTGATCATGGATGTCTTCCTTCTAGTCCTTAAGCTCTTGATAGCAAGACTGTCTAATCCAGGAATTGTAGTGCCAGGGTAGTAATGATTTGGTTTCAATTTATGTGGCATAACATACTTGCTAACCACAAAGAAAGCAATAATGACTCTGCTAATATTTACATAATGTTTTGCAGTTTACAAAGCATTCCCTCAGCCTTTCCTCACGTAATTTTCACCCATCCCCATGAGGCAGATAACATGAACAGCTTGGACACTGCTTTCTTACTCTTCTGTCTTTTAGGTGAGGAAGCGATGTCAGAATGATTGTGTGAGTGTCCAGGGCAAGCTGAGTCAAGGTTGGAATTCAAACCAGGGTCTGTGCGATTCAAAAATCTTTCTGCTTTCTCTATTAAAATAGACCTTGTTGGCTTGCTTACTTGTTCCAAGAAAAGAGGGGCGCACACAAAATATGCAGCATATGCACGTGACACACAGAATCTCAGCAGGCAATGCAGCAAGAGAAGGGCTCTTTAGTAAGGAATCCCCTACTCAGGAGCATGATTTTCCCTAAATCTTATAAACCTGCCTAATTTTCTGAGACCTGACATCTGTCTATAGAGACAAATAGCTAATGATCCAATAGAGTTTAACTGCAAATACTATAAGTATGCAAAATGGCAAATAGAAGATTTCTCCCAAGATGCATGTTCCTGAAAGGAGAACAATGAACTTTGCAAAAGGAGACCACACAAATCAGAAAAGAAACAAGCTTTGCCATCCCACTGCACACTTTTCTACAGATCCTTTTCTGTGCTGGTCTGCCTGTCTGAGTTTTCTCAGAGCCAACAAGGTAGCTAGTGCTCAGTAAAGAGGGTCACCGTCCACATGAGAGAGATACACATTAGAGGTAGCACTCCAAGGGAGGAGTGTTGGGTTAAGAGGCAAATGAAACCAGGTAGATACAGAAATCTATTCTGAACCCCACATCTGAAGATCAAACTCACTAAGAAATGGAAGACATGGAAGTGGGCAGGCACTGAAAGTACATATTACTCCCTTTGAATGGATTTCTCTTTAAGCCATTTCCCATGCCTGGGCTGCCCCCTCCTCCTACCCAGCTCAGCAGGTACTCTGAGGTCCTCTGCTCCTGGTTGAGCCAGATCTTATAGAAAAGGTAGGGGGAAAGTACAATATTGGAAATAATAGGTGTGCCACTTTCTGGCTTTGAGATAGTTTGTTGTGATGACTCCCAATCAAAGTCTATTTTAAGAGGCTCTGTTGGGATTTTCTTTTGTCCTCTCTTTCCAAAAAGTGTGGAAATGGTGTGGGGAGTAAGCACTGTAGTTATATCAAACAAAACAAAAAAAGACCCAGATCCTGTGCCAGCTCTGTCAGTGTGATAAGGGGCAAGTTAAGTATTTCTCTGCACCTGGGCTTGCTTTTGGAGATAAGTAAACGAGCACACCTCCACGACAGTGTGGTTGAGAGGATGCAGATGACATCAAGACTTGGCCACTCTTCAGGTGCCCAATACATGGTGTATGGCAGCTTTCTAGACAGAAAGTAGAGAGAGCATGCTGCAGTAGAGGGAACTTGAGTTACAGAGGATCAGGTCCAAGGATCAGGTCTCAGCTTGGTTCTGGGACCCCCTACACCTCAGACAAGCCGCTGAGTACCTCTCAACATCACAGGAAGCAAAGATCCACAAAACTCCAGTCAGAACATGCGCCTTTCTTTCTCTAAGGGTTCTTGTGAAATCTAAGTGACTTCTACATCATAAACTAGTTTCCTGTCTCTGCAATGAGAGCCTGTGACCTGAGAAGTAGGGACAAAGAGGGGCCAGTGCTGTTCCTGCTTGCCTGTGTGTCCAGCAGTGATGGCTTATCCACCCGCTTCAGTGGTTCACAGTGCTGGGCTGTGAGTCACCTGGGGAGCTTTAAGGACTATTCATGCCTGGCTCTCATCCACTCCACAGAGATGTTGATGTGATTTGCCTAGGGTGCAACCTGCTTATCTGGATATTACAAAGCTCCCTAGGTAGTTCTAATGTGCATCCAGGGTTGAAATGCTTTAGAACACAGCAGATTTAAGAGAATATATGTAGCATCCCACATTTAACTAGCTCTGACTCTATCAGTGTGTATTGAGTGCTTGCTTTTGAGGTGAGTTCATTACTCTGTGTTACAGCAACCACTCAACTTCTTATGCGGCTAGATTGGATTGGACATGCTCTTGGCTCGTGTCTAAGTCAATGGAACCACTCTCTACCCTTTTATCCAGTGACGCTTCCAAATGATCATGATTATGTCATGACTATCTGGCCACTGACTGTGTTCTCATGTAGCTCTGTCTGAAGCCCAGTGCATATGAAGATCATTCTGTCATCTCAGGCTGGGAAGGGAAAGGACACTGGTATCTCCTGAGAGCCTACAGAGGTTCCCAAATTTTAGACATAATCAATGGAGGTCTGTTAAGATGCAGGGGTTTCTGGGATTGTCAATCCCCGTGGTTTTTGATTTGGTGAGTTAGGTAGAACCGAGAATCTGCATCCCTAACAAGTTTCCAAGTGATGCTGAGACCTCTGATCCAGAGCCCACACTTCGAGGACCCTTGGTCTAGGCAGCCTAGGTCCTTTTATTATTCACTTCTAGTATCCAAAGAACTACTTGAGTAGGTACAACAGTTGCCATTTCAGAGAATTCAGTGACACAGCTTCTTATTTAGCTTTATTCTTTAGCTAACTAACTTGTTGTAAAGGGAAGAGCTTTTGTGTGACAGAGTGAGGATTTGAACTCAGGACTACCTAATTCCAAAATCTGCCTGTCCCCAGTATGCTGCTCTGTCTCCTGACAGGCCAATGTTGGATTCCTGCCCATTCTCAGCCATGTTCCAGGCACCAGTAAGTGACAAGTGACTCCTTCTAAACTCACTTAAAACCTCTTTTTGGTCCCATCAAGGAAAGAGGCTCTGAAAAGTACTCAAGGTTTGTGCTGCAGCAGTGGCCATTGGAGCTTGCTGTTCTGGTACCTTCCCGATGACCCAGGATGTAAGACTCCTCCATAAAACGCCTATGGAGTGGCCAGTGTTGGAGATGAGTATGTGCTGCAGAGGTCAGGAAAGCTTTCCAGGTGACAAGGGCCTTGAAGGAAATGGCTGGGGCACAGAAACTTTTTACTCTTGCTTCAGTTGTGGGTTTTGTCTTAGGGTGAGCCTAAGAGGAGTTGGGGTCTCCACTTCTACCTGATGCCTCCTCCTCAGACGTGGATAATATCCCAAATCCTGTCTTGTCTCAGACTCCCTAGCTCTGCCTTTGGCTTTGATCAGATGAGCACTGTTATCAGTAGGGTGGACAGAGCCACAGAAGGGACCACACTGGGATGCTCTGGGGAAGGTACATTGAGGAGTAGGGAAGCTTGTCCTAGAGGCTGTTTTAGAGGAGGCCTGGCTATGGCTGTATTTCCAGAAGTCTCCTAGGCTGAGTTTCTGGGAAGCCAGCGTGTCTCCAGAGAATAATGATAAGAGAATCCCCAGCCTTGTGAGCACAGGGAACAACTGCTAACAGAATAATACCCGACTGACTTGAGATGGCCACTGGATAAGCGAGTATGAACAGCCAGAAGCCAAACCAGTCAGCTCCAGCAGCCTCTGTTGCCCGGAGATGCAGGCTCTAGGCTTGCTTAGACCTGATGAGCATATACTACAACGTACGCCTTGGTTGGACCAAGTGACACTGCAGTGACACTCAGGTCCATGGTCTTTACTTGGTCCTCCCTGCCTGAGGATGTGAAACCAGTGTCGACACGTTGCCCAGCTCCCTATCACAAAGGCTTTTGCTTGTCTTCTGGAGAGAGTTCCTTTGCTTCGAGAGGTGTACTTACCCTGGAAATGGCCTTGTCCCAAGTAGTTTCCCAACTTTGTCGAGAGAGTGAGACAGAGAGGTGTTCCCCCGGATTAAAATACAATGGGGTCCTCAGGCTCTAATGCAGATTGAGGTTTTGGAAACCTCAGTTCTTTTTTCTTGGCGTCAGTTGCTCATTTGTCAGATTAACATCCTTTGTAATTTGCACAAGGAGGTGAGGTGACTAGAGGCGCATGTTCCTCAATAAATCTTGGCCTTTCGATGTGTACTTGAAAAGTCCTAACTTGGCTCATGTTGCTTCCTCTGCATGGATGCAGAGGGTGGGACTCATGGCTTCATTGTGAATATTATCAGGACTGATGGAGGTTGCTGCTTGGGACAAGGAACTCTGTCGGTGCAGAAAGACTACTTGCAGAGGGAGCCTTAACCAGCAGCAAGGATCAGAAGACCTTGGGACAGTTCCAGCTGCCTGGGGACCTTTCAGAGAGAAGGCTCCTCCCTCAAGAGGCATGAGAGAGCAGATTGTCCCCGGGAAATGCTGAGGAGCCCAGCAGAGCTGGGCCTGCTTAATCAAACCTGCACCGAGTGCCAGAGATTTTCGGTTTCTGTTTCCTGAAGTCATAGCAAATGTCAAGAGTCACCAACTTATGCACCTGGCTTCCTGTGATCATTTCTTTTCTTGTTTTCAAATTCCCTTTCACATGGTGATAATCATCCTTTGTTATTTCTCCCTCTGAGCATTCATGCTCAAGAAATGACAGGTCTACCACTGGTGGGGCCTCCGTGATCTGTAGAGCAGCCCTGAGAGGAAGAAGATGACACCTTTATCCTGGCTTAGCCCATTTGATCTAAAGTAATAAGCACTTTATTTATTTGGACCTCGGTTTCTCCCACTGTAAAATGAGAATTATAACACCCGTTCCATCCACTTCATAGGGAGTTGGCAGCAATGATCCCTTTGAAAAGATGTTAGGATGTTGCAGAAAAGTTTAACTTTTATGAGTAAGAAGAAGCAAATCAACCTAGACTTGAAAGCATCTAGGTTCTCAGGGCCCTGTTTTCTCATCTGTCTGATGGGGAGAATAATACCCTCACCAAGGCAGGACTGTCTGCCTGCTATACTAACAGAACTTGTACGAGCATCCAGCACAGTGCCTGGCATACACAGTGCAACCTGCGACAGCAGCTGCTGTTAGAATGAGTATGATCGTCATAACGAGTATATAAAATCATATGTGAGAATATAGAGATTTCTGCCAGGCAGGCTCAATTCTTTCTTGGAATCTCCTGCACTTCTCTTTGGGGACAGTGATTCTCAGCACCTCTTTTAAGCCTTGCTGAGCCCTCTGACAGGCTGGATGAAGAACATTTCCTAGAGCCCTTTGGGCTCCTGCTCACGGTACTTCATTAATATAGTCAGTGTTCCCCAAAGAAACAACCCAGAGGATATATGTATATCCAGTTAGTACACATACACACACACACACACACACACACACACACACACACACACACATCAGGAGTTTTATTATAGGAATTATCTTACACAATTATGGAGCCTTGGAAGTCCCACATCTTTGCAGTCTGCAAACTGGAGAACCAGGGAAGCTGTTGATGTAATTTAGTTCAATTTAAAAGCCTGCGAGCCAGGGGAGCTGATGGTATCACTCCCAGTGAGTCTAAAGGCCCTAGAACTAGGTTGTGAGTGTGTGAGCATCAGTCCAAAGGCCCAAGACCAGAAGTACTGATGTCTGAGGACAAGAGGAGACAGATATTCCCATCTCACACAAAAAGAATGAATATGCCTTTCTTCTGTTTTTTTTTTTTTTTTTTCTGGGGAGGCCCCAAGTGATTGGATGATGCTTGTTTAGTGTTGAGGGTGGATCTTCTTTACTCAGTCTACTGATCCAAGTACTAACTTACTTCAGAAACACCCTCACACACACAGTCAGCATCAAAGGTGTTCCAACTCTCAAGCATCTCTAGCCTAGTGCAGTTGACTTACGAAATTAACCATCACCCCATTCTGTCAGTGTTAAAGAAAGGTTTCTGGGTCCACCTACATGCAGTACAGGCTCCAGTCAGGAACTTACCTAATCATTTGTGTAGAAACTTAGTGCTGTGATAGCAAACTTCTTTGCCTGAAGCTTTGAGAGAAATGCACAGAAAGATATGTTATGATTATAGCTTTCCTTCCTGGTGAAGACATGTGGAGAGTGCTGAGCTAATTAGCATGTTGTGTGTTGTCTCACCCACAAAGGGCCTTTGTGCTGTCTGTCAGCTTCCGCTTAGTAGATACTAAACACTGTTAAGGCAAGTGATATCATGACTGACAACTTAATAGATGTCTCTTGGAGCTAAATGTGCTCCCCCATGCTCCAGCCAGATAAAATTAACAGGAGCTTTCAAGATCATCCTTCTCAGGCTGAGGCTAGTCAGAGAGATGTGCTGGCAAGAGCCTCCCGAATCACAGGAAAGGCATCAAACTCAGTCAAATTGAAGATTAGAGGCCTGGATGTTTGTCAACAGGGATTACTGAGGAGCCGAATTTCTACTGTTATTTCTGATGACAGGTAAAAATCATGAAGAATGGAGACAGATAGAACCCCCGTTAATGTAAATAGCCCTCTAAATGAAGGTTGATGTTAAAATTTGTTACCTTAGGTGGCTGAATATGCATTCTTACTATATTGGAAGTACTTAGGGCTCCTCTTTATACCCCCGTCTCCTACCACCTCACATCTGAAATCCAGGTCATTCTGGAGCATTTTTTGCTCACTCATTTTCTTGTCTCTAGGCCTTTGCATGTGACTTCTTTTCTGTCTGCATCAATGTCCCTTGTTTTGGGGCCTTGATAACTTATTATCTTCTTAAATAGATACCTATGATTTCTTCTTAAATAGACAATACCTGCCCTTGCTGTACCTCGTCTATGCCTTTGCCCTTTTACTATCTTGCAATAGTCTTATTATGAGGTTTTCCCCATGCTGGAATTAGTATTGGATTGTATCTTTAGATCTTTACTAATCCTTTTATTGCCCAGCTTCTAGCCCAGCACATGCCACATGGAGTTGCCTCAGCAAATACCTATTCAGTGGCCACAGGTAGCTGGGAGTAGGACGCATGGGCAGATAGACAGAGGTTGGGATATGCTTCCAGATGGTCCTCATTTCGGTTTCCTCCTCTGGCCCATAGGAGCAGAGAGGCCATGGAGAGATCATCGTCTCTGGGCCCAGGATCTCTTCATTCATGTAGGGGATAAAATGATCCTAAAGGCACAGGGCTTCAGGGAGAAAGGAGTGAGAAATGAGTGGGACTTCTCTTGCCAGCACCTTTAGCCCATCCCTCTGCAGCATTTGCTGAAATGACCATAGTTCTCAGAGAGAAACCCCCTGAATGGTTTCAGCAAAGTAGCATCATTGGAAAAATTATATAGGTTCCAGGGGCCTGCTTAAAAAATTTCCGTCAGCTGTATCAGCCGACATTGGTGCCTATTGGAAAATATAGCTTCTCTTTTGTTGGGGGTGAGACAGGGTCTTGCAATGTAGTTCAAGCTAGTTTTGAATTTACTGTGTAGCCCAGGCTGGCTTTGAACTTGTGCTGCTCCTCCTGCCTCAGCCTCCTGAGTGCTGGGATTACAGGCGTGCACCACCATGCCTGGCAGCTTCACTTTCTGCTAGCTGAGCTTATGCCCAAGCAGTGCCCTGCTCAGGTCTGCCCCAGCCCCCAGTTCCCGAGTCCTCATGGCACATTCTAACACATTGCCAGCTTCATCTGCATATTCTGCTCAGCCTTCTGCAGTTTAACAAGTTCCAGGCAAGATTCCAGATCCTCTTCTAAGCACAGGGGAGTTTCTTGGGTTCAAAGAATGCCATTCCTGGAGCCAACAGAACGATCCTGCCGACACATCCCACCCATGTGGGACAGATGGTATTGCAGAACATTCTGCCTGGGAAAAATCATTGCCCAGGAGTAAGCTTGCCCAGCTCCATGATGGCCTGCCATTTTAAAACACTTTTCCACAAGATGCCTACCTTCTTCCTGGGAGTCTGTTGGAGGGACTTGGAAATAAGGCAACAAATACTTGAAGGCACAGCACAGCCTCTGGTAAGACCTTTTCCCAGGACACCCTGAGCCCATCTATCACCTTCTGGTGAGACTGAATTCCCTGTGGTCCCTGTTGGTTGGTAAAACTATTTATGGAGGGGCCCAGGCTCTATTACAGGAATGAAAGGCAACAAAACTGGAAACAAGTAGAATTTAGTATGTTCGACTAAGCATATAATAACTTACAATAGCTGGGATGCCCTAAAGTTGCTGAATACAAGGTAAGGGAGGAGAAATTTGACTAGTTAAAATGCAGTGTGTGACACAGGTTGTTTTTATTAGGAAAAGGATATGATGGATAAGCCAAAAAACTCAGCGAAGCATTGCTGGGCTGCTTCTGAGAAACAGGAGGGTTGGGTCCTAGGTAGCTCAGACCAGCAGCATCCAAGGAAGCGAGCTGGAAGTTGAGGTGTAGTGGGCAAGGTTACAGAGACAGAGAGCCCTTCCCTGTCAGAGGCTACTTAAACCTTGCTAAATAAAGCAGGTAGACAATTCAGAGGAAGCACGATTAGGGTAAACAAAAGCTGGAGTCAAATTGGGGTTGCACCTAAAGAGTGGTAAAAATGATCTCATAAGTACTTTACTAGCAGCCCATGCAGAAAAAAAAAAAAGGAGGAGGAGGAAGAGGAGGAGGAGGAGGAGGAGGGAGGAGGGAGGAGGGAGGAAGGAAGAAGGAAGAAGATATCTTTTATCCAAAAGAGAAAAGAGTAGTGGTGTTGGGAATAAAAGAATTCTCATGCTTTAGGATGGACCAGACATTTCTGGTTAATTGGGATATTTGTGTCAGTTCAGAATCTGAAGCCTAATCACCATATCGCCATCCCATCCTTCCTCCCCACACATTCTCCTCCCATCCTCCAGCAAAAGGGGCACCTAGAGACACAGTCCTATTTGTAGTACAAGTTCCCAGTCTTCCATGCTTTTATTTGTCAACATTTAGTTAATGCCTGTGTGGAGCCAAGAGCCATTTCAGATGCTGGATATACAGAGGCAATGTGAGCACCTGGTGCTGTGAAAAGAACATGCTGACTCAATATGTTGAGTGAGTCAGTCATTGCATGAGTGAATGGGTAGGTGGATATATAAGACAGTTGGTGTGGACACTCCTCTTCCATAGCAGAGGTCACAGTCAAATAGGAGGAAACGAAGACGTGCAGTCAAACTACTTCCGGGTGTTTAGATAGGAGTCAATGCAGGACCTGCCGAGCCTCTGGGGATGGGCTACTTGCCTCAGAAGCTCAGGAGAGCAGCTGAGAAGGGGATGGAGGGATCCTTCAGACTGAGTTTTCAGAGATAGCCTACCTTCTTCATGTCCACTTTGTTTGTACCTTGCCTCCAGCCACAAATGCAGGCTTCACTCTTGAGGGGGACCCTTATTTTTAGGAATTAATCATTTTCTGCTGCCTCATTGCCCCAACTGCTTACAGGTTACTTCTTGCTCACTGACTCAGTGGGCCACTGGACACTCCAGGATGATTGTCCCACTTTCTCCAGCCATTGACTGAGGACTGGGCTACCGTGCCAGCCCTGATGTCTGGCCCCTGTGATTGACCTGTACTGCCAGAAAAGTGAAAGGGTCCCCCACATAACAAGTGACCAGCTGGTCACTTTAAAATCACCTTGTTAGTAGCTTCCTGGTTGTCCTTGAAGATAAACCTGGGAGAAGCCAGTGTAGCTCATTGCAGATTGTCTGTAACTCACAAAGAGGATTGCAGTACAATCACAGGACTGAGTTGGAAAGGGCAAGAGTGAGGTGGGGCGAAAGGCTTGTCGCATTGCTCATGTGATGCTGCTGAATACCACTGTAGTCCTTGAGCCACCTCTGAAGGACCTCGGGGCTGCCCGGACCTTAGACGGTCCTTTATCCTAGCTGGCGACCAAGGTAGAGACACTGAGTATTATCACGTGGCACCAAGGAGAGTTCAGAAAACGCTCACTTAGAGGGATGGAGGGGAGCTCGCCTTTTCCTCTGAGGCCTTTAATTACTAAGGCTTTGAGTGGAATTTGTTAAAATGATTCTTTGCATTCACCCTCATTTTGTGTTCAAAGTCATTACTTACCATGGTTAGTTTGGATGTTTGAGACAGCCAGTCTGGCATATTCCCCATCATGGCACTTTATAAATGTTCATGCTGATTAGAACTTTTATTTTTCATAATGGCCCACTAATGTAATGATAATGCAAGTAATAGTCCATATCAAATGGCTTCTTGTCCAAGGGCTGAGGGAATTCATTTAATGTATTTAGTGCCAAACTCCTAAAAGAAAACTATTTAAACTGCTACATTCACTTATGAATTTTTATGAATCTCTGGATAATAAAAGGGAATGGCTCGTCTGGAAAGTTGGGAGAAATGGAAGAAGTTCAGGTCACTTGTGATAGCATTTTGATTGTCTGAACACAGTTCCCTATCGCAGAGCTACTAAGAAATCTCAGGCTGTGGGCCCATTTCAGGATGAGACTCTGATGGCAAGTTGGGGCTTTTGCAAAACGTGGCCTGTTCCAGATGCAGTGACACTGGACCACCAGAATTCTTGGCGATCCACAAATAGTCCATGGGCACAGCAGGCTGCGAGTAGTCAGGGGGTTATTGTGGGCAATGGACTGCAGAGAGGATTGCTCATGAGCCTCTGCACAGTCCTAACAGACAGGAGCCTCCTCCTCCTGGAGCACAGCTTAGCGAAGTGGAGATGCCCACTAGGCTACCCTCAACACCATCAGCCTTCTCTTCCCTCTCTGAGCTCTTTACCCCCTCAAATATGTCCCTTTCTGGCCTCCCTACATCTCAGCTTGTATCCAAAACCTTCTTCAGTGTCCCACCAAAAGCGAATAAGTTAGCTCACACATCCACTCCCCAGGGGTACCAGCGCACTAAGCATTAGCTGTAACTGTGCACTAAGAAAGTTGGGTGCAGGTAAATGGATCTCATACAACAGAGTCAGAAAGAGTTTGTTCTGAAGAACATTCTGTCACTGAAATCCCCCTGTAGACAGAGATGAAGTCCTTGCACCTTACCCTTGAGTAAGGTTGTCACATAAAATACAGAGCATACATTGGGTCAAATATCAGGTAAATAACATGTGGTCTTTTTTTTTTTGGTGCTGGGGATCAAACTCAGGGCCTTGTGCTTGCTAAGCAAGCACTGTAACCACTGAGCTAAATCCCCAGCACATGTGGTCTTTTTGTAGAATCATGTCCCAACTGTTGCACAGATATATTTATACCAAAGAAGTCAATTGTTGTCTGAATTTGACTGGTCATTTTTATTTGCTAAATTAGACAACCACAGCTACAAGTCATTGCCTTGGTACTGTCTCTGGGGTTCCTGGATGTAGCCCAAGATAAGGCATCTCCACCACAAAAGCGGAGAGTGAAGTACTCATCTCAGTCTACATGCTGTCTTCCTAATATACTACCTCTTCTTTTTTGTCATTTTAGATATTTCAACTAGGAGAAGATACTTATGGTCTATTGCGTGTCTAGCCTTTGTTAGGTCAGAGGGGGCACACAATGTGAATTTCTACTCACGTGCTCAGAATGATTGAGCACTACACAGTGCCAGAAACATGAACTACGGAATTGGACTGAGTGCAAACCTGGCTGTAGGACTCTGGTCTTATGTAACTCTTGCCAAGCCTCAGCTTCTTAACTGTAAAGTGGAGATACTATCTACACCTCTGCATTCATGTTAGTTTTCAAAGTAGACCCAGAGATGTGCCACCCAGATTTCCCCTCCATAATGTATTAGTTGTTACAGATCATGGGAGAAATGTTGGTTGTAATGGCGTTCAGGCATCGCCCCCGCCAGGCACTGCCTCACCTTCAGAGAGGTACTCTGCCCAAAGTTAAGCCCCTTACTGGGATCTGCATACCAGGAAGAAAGGATGCGAGAAGATAAAGACCATCCAAATCAGGACCATGGAAAATGGACCTGCGAGCTCTAGAGCATCCTGGAATTCAATGAGGCTGTCAGTGGGCTGCATCCCAGTTCTCTTTCTCCCTCTGCCTTTCCTACTTCCTTTCTTCCTTCCTCACAGATGACCATTCCATCTGACATAATCACTGTGATGCAAGCATCCTGAACACAAAGCTCAGTCTCAAAGTCTTCCCAGTGCACCCAACCTGTTAAAAACCTGTTGCCAGCACGCAGGATGGTTGCCAAACCCATAGAAGATATTGATACCAGCAACAAAATAAAGGAAATAGCAAAGTCCACTAGTACATGGATTCAATTTTACATGGCATTCCCAGCACCTCATGGTTAAACAGAGCTGCCTTCCCTATGGTGGTGTCTCTGACATTCGATATTCACTGTGCAGGGCCTGTGGCACCCCGGCCCTCTCTTGTTGGTTAACGTGGGGCTGGAAACACAGCAGGCGATTGATAAATTCATTCTGGGGCAACACTTGGCTACTGTGCCTCAGAAGACAGGATGGAGCAGTGAGCGCTTTTCCAACAAGTCACTTACAAATATAAATGGCTCCAGGGGGGTTTGTGTTTCCAGCTGCATTGCCCAAGGGCAATGATGGAGACCCTGCCTAAGCAGTGGGCATGGAAAGCCAACTCCAAAAAGAAATATTTTATGAGGGGTAATGTAGGGACATGGTGAGCAATGAATTGACAGATGAGAGAGAAGGGAGGAGGCAAGATGGATTGCCAGGTTTTTGACCCCCCCATTGCTTCTCTGCCTATCCAAATCATCATGCAGGAACCTGCGGAGGCCTGGGTCTGGCTCCTTAAAGTCTGCAAACATGAGTTCATCATTGCCCTCCCCTTCTTCTGAAGTTGCCACAAAATTCCTGTGCTACAGTAATCATCTATTGATATATCATTGTTAATCATTAATATAATTATTAATTCTGGCATTCCTAATTTACGTAGAATTCTGAATTTTGCACCTTAGCCTTGGGAGCTTCTCCAGGCAGGAGCCATTCCTAGATCCCTTATGCTGTACATAAGATCATCTCTTTATAGTGCTTTTTCAAATGGACTGTGCACCTTCCTCTCTTAGTCTTTCCCCACAGACTTTTCTCTTCACAAGACATGGGTCCCCTTAACTGTCAGATCTCAGCTTACCTGCCACTTTTAAAAGGTACCCCTCTCACACCCTCAGTTATTTCTCTTGCCGTTATACGATCCTGTCCTTCTTAGCACTTATCTTGATTGTAATTATTAGTATAATTACATAGTTTAATAGTATAATTATTGGTTCTGCACCTCCAGTACCTGACATAGTTGCACACACACTAACACACACACATACATACTAGCTACTCATTAAGAATACATTTGTTGAATGGGATTGTTGCCTGTGGACTACAGTCTATATGGGAAAATCAGTGTTCACAGTCCACTGGCTCAGCCCTATTTGTGAATAGAAGCTATTTTCTAAGCTATTTCTAGCTGGGATGAAGCCTCTGCTTCCTTCAACTGCCTGTCCTAGGGTTAAGCATAAGGTTCACAGAGTTCTGCTTTACAGGTAGTCCCTTCTCTTTGTGTATCTGTTTCAGTGGAGTTGCAGAGAATCTGCACACCCAAGGTGTAAGTACTTCATAATCTAAGCGAGATTTAAGGAGCCTGCTATATACAAGCGCAGGAACAGGCCCTGAATCCCAGGTTGGTCCCCATATGCGCTAAATTCAGCCCAAGTGCTCCAAAAGGAAGCTTAATTTACTTGTGACTATAGCCATTTTGGCTGCAGAGCTTGAACGCCTGCCTAGTTTGCATAGCATCTCAAAGAGCTTGTTTTATGAGGACTTTGGACTTCTATGCCAGGGCGTGGTGTGGGTCCTGTTATGCGTCAGTATAGGAGGGGTTGAGGCCTTAGCTTCCTCTGTTGAGGGAGGGGGTCCTGGCACTTGTTCCCTGCATGGTTTCTCTCAGCTCCTCCCTGGGCTCCACAGCCTGTGTAGGCAGAGGTTCCTTTATAAAGAGGGGTGAAAGAACAGGTGCACCCACTAGCACAGAGAATACAAGAGGCTGCCAGGCTGTTAAAAAAAAAAAAAAGCACACAGTTTACCCTATACAAAAGCATGTGCAGGATTCCCTTTGACTCTGCAAGGCTGGTGCCACCACTGTGTGATGGGAACATGATGTGAACTCTGGCTTGGAGCTTTAGCTTTCTGCCCAGTAGCGATGCAGAGCAGGCTGCCCTGGCATGCTGGTCAGGTTCTGGTAATTGTTTCCTGCCACCTTGGACAGCCAATGGTGTGGAAAGAGCTATAGGTTTGAGTGCACTCATATGTGTGTCGGTGGAGGGGCGTGTTGTTGAAGAGGAAATCAAGACACAGGCGAATCAAAGAGCTAGTTCTCAAATGATCACCTTGCTTCTGGATTCATTTTTTGGGAGCCAGACAATTTTGAGGGTATAGGGTCTTTGGACTACTCAAATTCCGTTTGGACAAAAAAGAGACCATTGGCATGGAGAGCGTCTGAGCTGACCAAGGTCTGGTGCCTTGGAGGTAGAAGGGAGGGAGCAACAGAGGATTGGGATGGCAGTCAGGGGTGGTGAACACGGTGGGAAAGGGCCTTCAAGAGGGAGTCTGCTGAACCAGGAAATGGCGTGTAAGAAGAAGGGAGCTGGTGTCAGAGAATCTGATATCATGACTTTTCCTCTTGGAATCTTTTGAACTTTATGCAGTTCTTCTCATTCTGTGCCTTATCGTTCCAGGCTCATGTTCGCTGTCTACCAGTTTTCTTTATCTACTCCATTCATCTATCCTCTTAGTTTTCCCTTGCCTTGCTTTTTTCCTTGTCTTTCCAGGGCCGTTGATAAGGATGGAATCCAAAATTTTCTTGATGAGCCAATAGTTGTTCAGAAATCAATATTTCAAAATCAAAAATCTTCGTTAAAGATAATTTATAATTGGGGAAGAATCACCATATGTGAGTCTTTGGAGCAATAAGAGCCATTTACATGCCGAGGTTCTCTCATCACACATTTGTGGCGCATCCTCCATGTATCAGGCCCCATGAGTAGTACTGGTGAGAGCAAAGGTCTCAGTCATCAACTTTTGGGAAGATGTCAGAGGCCTTGAGAAGCTCTTTCAGCTGGCAAGTACCTGCTGTGCTTAACTCTATGAGAAATCGACACCCTCAACACTCTTAAAATTGCCAAGATTGTGATTTCTCTCTCAAGACACAATGGTTGCCCCTCAAACACTGTGAGAATTCTGAGGCCAAATTTACTTCAGAAATACATCATGGTGTTTTTAACCTTTGATACCTTTTGTTGGGATGATTTATGACATTTATTTCCTTTTATGGCAGTTTCTCCAACCAGGTTGCAAGAGATGTAAGCAGTGTGATCTCAGACAATTATTCTCCTGACAGCACGCACTCCCACTCACAAAACAAGGACGGTGCTTCTCTTCCTTTTCCCTAAAGAACCTAAGGTGACCTGGGGCTCTGTCATCCACACTGCATCTCAGCGATGGCTGTGCAAGCCATTCAGTCACCAGTTGGCGTTCCTTCACAAACAGAACCCGAAAAGAAACTGGTCTTGTCACTAACTTGATCTACTTTCCCCCAAGATTGAATCCAAGAACTGATTCTGTGAGTCTTGCCTCACTAACTTTGGAATCCTTTCGTTCCTTCCCTCCTCTCCGGCCCTTTCTTCTCTTTCTTCCTACACAAGTAGTTTGCACTTTGTTTCAAGTCCTCTGCTGGGACATATATCAAAGTATTTGGGCTCAGAACACTTTACCATTCTTAAATATCACTAACAACCCCCAAAAGCTTTGTTTTGTGAATTATATTTTTTTTTCTATTTGTTGTGCTATATTAATGACTAAAACTTATAAAAAAGTTTTAAAATCTTTATGAATTCAGTTAAAATAACAATAAACCTATGATATATAGGCAGTGACAGAATTTTTATTAAAAATAACTATATTATCAAAAATGTATGAAATGGGAGTGACATTGTTTTACATTTTTTGCAGATACCATTAATGTCTAGCTTAATAGAAGACAGCTGGCTTCTCTTATCTACTCTGTATTTAGTCTATTGCAGTCTCACTTTTCTCTTGAAAACTCCAGAGAGAATGAAAGCAAAGAGAGCAAATACTATCTTAGTACTTTCACAAAAATAGTTTTCATCTTTTGAATCCCTGAAAAGGTCTCAGGCATCCCCAAGGGCACCCGACCATATTTTGAAAGCTAGTGTGCCAGGTTAGGGATACAGACACAAAAGGCCAGGCATCTCCCTCCACCACCTGGTAGAAGAAAGACTCAGAGGCTATTTATGCCCCAGTGTACTGCTTGCTCTCCTAGAAGGCCAGGGGAGCGAGCTCCTTCAGTCTCAAGTATGACTTGGAGAGGAGAGGAGGCTCAGAGGTCCTGACCCCGAGGGGTCTGAGCTGAGCTCAGCAGTCAGGGGTGCAGACACTGGGATGGAGACTGGCAGCTTCTTATCTGCACATTGTACTCAGAACTGATCATGAGAATGACCTGAGTATTTGCCTTGCAGCTTTATTATGAATATGTGAGGGCTGAAGGCAGGAGGAATGGTTATGCCCATCCCCTACCTCCAACGTTCTTCACTTCCCAGAGAGGAGCCAGCGCTGAGGAAATGCAGATAACAGTTCACATAAAGAAGAAGTGAAATCAGGCTGCCAGTACTTTCTTTCTGAGGTATTGAGATGCAGGCTAGCATTTACAGTGAATAAATATGCTGTAAGCCAGATGATTGCCCTCCGTTTTTCTGAGCACCTTGGGATCTAGGGCATGAAATGGAATTCACAATAAAAAGGTATCAGACATTTGATACCTTTTAGGACAAATTTGATAACATAAGCCATAGAGGGTTTATTCATTAGTTTGCCAGTAGAGGAAAAAAATAAGATGTTTCTATCTGAGATTAAGAGGACACTTCACTGTCTCATGAAATGTCACTAGATTTGAATGTAACGTTTTAAAAGGCTGGATGGTGGGTGTAATGATTAGTTTATGCTAGCTGAACTTGGCTAGGCTGTAGTAGTCAGTTATTTAATCAAACATTAATGTAGATACTACTATAAAGGTATTTTTAAATGTGGTTCACATCTATAATCTGTTACCTTTAAGTGAAGGAGAATCCCTTCAATGATGTCGAGGGGCCTCATTAAATCAGCTGAAGGACTTTAACAGCCTCCTGCCTGGGGTTTTAGCCTTCAGGCCTGCCCTGTGGATTTTAGATTTGCTGGCCCCACAGTTGTGTGGTTCACGAGCCAGTTCCTTAACATCCCTTGCTCTCTTTGCAGTTATAGAATTGTATGTATTGTCACAGGCACAGAGCATGTAGATATAGACGGATCCTACTGGTTCTCTTTCTCTGGAGAAGCCTGGCTGCTCTCTAGGGGATCTGTTGTCTCCTGGGCACCACCAAACCGCCCAGGAAGTGGAAATAAATGCTCACGGCTGGACCGGCCTCTGGCTGGGGAGGACTTGCCAGGTGTAGTGGGAGTTAGTTTCAGCTCTTCCATCAAGGGCTGTGAATTTGCACCTATTCCTTAAGCTGTCCGAACCCTCCAATCCCTCACCTGTGAAGTAGAGCCACCAGTGCTTTATCACAGGGATGCCTGCGAGGATTTAGTGACATCGTGACGACCACGTGGCACATAGTAGGCCCTTGGGAGTGATGGCTCCTGATCAGCTATGCCGTGATTCTAGTCTGACAACGACAGTTACAAAGAGCTCTAGATGGTTACTCCAGTAGCATCAACTCCGCAGTCAGTTAAGGGCTGGTTCTAGGGGTTAAAGATGTTTAAAATGCAGTGAAGTATGAGATATTGAAGTAATAACAATCTTGTGGAATTATAGATATAACAATTTAGTGTACACTTCAGTTGAATAATGTTCAGTGGGTAAGACATTTTGTGTGGAAAAATTAATTTGGCTTCAGCAACCGAATTGAGACATTAAAAAACCACAGACCTCCCCCGCCAACCTCTAGTCTAAATGATCTCTTTCTGAATGACTCCCAATCTTCTGCGCAAACTTACCCAAATATTCCCAGTCCCAGGCAGTCGAGCCTAGGGCTCTGCTAGGTCTTCATGCCAACAGCAGATTTGTTTCCTCACTCCCAACCTCGAGGTGTTGAGGTTCAGATTTGCAGAGCCTTTGCGAGGGTCTTAGAGGCACTAATCATTATGGAGTCAGCTCTGACTCAGAGTCCCAGTTTAGCCTCCTCTAAACAATCCTGTGGCATCAGTATGACTTCCCTTTTACAAAGGACAGTGGAGAGTTGGGAAGGTTGAAAGACTTGGCTAAGATATCCTCTTGGCATACAGTATCAAAACTTTGAAATTAGGCTCAGCACTCCTTGTATACAACCTCAGGGTCTGTCAAGCAGTTGGCTTTGGCCACCTGGCTTTATGCAGATGACTTGTGTAGAGAAAACTTAAAACCTCACTTCTGTAAGACAACACGATACCCCACCTCATGGTTCTTCCTAGCCTACTACTGACCACATGCCGGCAACAGTAGATCGGCATGTGGTTCATCCCAGGCTGGCGAAATTCATTTAATGACTTTGAGACCACTCACACTCTAAACAACACAGTATTTATGGATGGGAGGTAAAGAAGAAAGTAGGAATGGTGGAGAGAGAGAAGGAGGAGGAGGAAGAAATGGAGGGGGTGGAAGGGGAGAGGAAGAGGATGATGAACGAAGGAAGGAAGGGAAAGGAAAGAAGGAAGGAAGGAGGGAGGGAAGGAAAGAAGGAAGAAGGGAGGGAGGGAGGGAAAGAAGGAAGGGGAAGGAAAGCAATGTTCTGCTCTCACTGAAAGCACCTATGGAACAGTTAAAGATTAATGATTCAGTCATCTTTTCTACAAATAATTTTAATGCAATTAAAACAGTGTAAATAAGCGTCATCTGTGAATTTTTGCATGGATGAGTTACATATATGGGGTTTGTATTTAAAACTCTCTAATTGGTACCTCTAGCAAGCAATATACATTGCTTTTAATTTGGGAGGCGCGCCCTCTTTCTATTCTGGTGATGTAGAGATATGCACTCATTGGAATCAAGGCACTGCTAGTCGTCTAAGGTATTGAGGCTCCAGGAAGGCAGAAGTGTGCTCACCTTGTTTGCCAGTGACTTACCATGTGCTGGTCGTGGTGTTAGGAACTGCAGACATCCTAATCTCTGGGATACTGCCTGTCCCTCAAGAAGGCATGCAGTTCCTTTGGGGAGAGGGATGGGGAAATAGCTGGTGCTGATGTAGAAAGCCTGTGGCACGACAGCAGCAGTGCAGGGTATCATGGAGGCAGAGGGGGGCAATTAGGAGGCAGGCTTAAGTTAAACAGGCAGAGTCAGGGGTGACAAATGTGAGGAAAGGGATAGGAAGACACACACGAAGGCAAAAGTGTGGGTGACTGAGGAAGCGCAGGGCCTGGGGTGACCTCACCTTGTCTCCTGGGAGAGCAGCTGGAGGATCCCAGGAGTGGAAGTGCAGGGACAGATTTGCCTAGACAGGATTTTACCCTATTTGCACTCTGAAGCAAGGAACAAATACTTAAAAAATGTGATCATAGTTATTGTAGTTAGGAATTATTTTACTGCAAGAACAGACGCCTGGTCACACTACTGCAAGTTTAAAAGCTAGTGGTTGGGGACGAGCTACTGAAGGGCTTCACTTGGCAACCTCACTCACATACCCCACAGCAGGCTAATGCGACCGTGAAGGGTAAAAGGCCTAGGGCGGGAAAGCAGAAGTGGAGGGCAACAGAAGTGACATAGCTGTTCTCTCTGCATGTCTGCTTCCAAGTCCTGCATCTTCCCGCAGATAAGCTTTCTCTGCTTCTAATGCTTTTCAGCTCCTCCTACACGATGAGTGATCACTACATGAGCACCCACCCCCACATCTTATAAACGTATGTGTCAAGTTCTCAAGTACCAATTGCTGAACAAACTCTAGTTTCTGCGTCTCATAAATGAAGGTTTGAAGATACAGTTGGCTGTTGGAGCCTGTGCCACCCATCAATTTTCCTGTGGGTCCAAATTTCCAGCCTGGCTAAGCAGCTGTGCCAGGGGATCGGGTCAGAAGGGGAAGTTGGACATGGCAGGCAAAAGACCAACTTGATTATTGGAATAATATATTTACCACAGTGTGGTTAAACTTCTTAAAGCTTTTGGCAGTCTGGAAAGCATATTTTTATTCATAGGTTACCTTTACCCCAGGAGTGGTATTGGAGTTCTGAAGATTCAGAAGCCAGCAGCAACCAGAAGGGTGAACTTTAGGATGAAAATAGGAAGAATCAAAGGCTAAAGCATCAGGTATAAAGCTCTGCTGCTTGTATCAAACATTAACACACTTCAGGGGTGGAGGCAAAGAGAAGAGGGCCAAGAAGCTCTCCCGAGAGATGCTTCTGTGTTCTAGTTAAAGGCGCATTGGGTGGCAAGACCTAATTTCTCTGTAAATGGAGCAGAAATATCACACTGGTCTTTCCTCTGCATGAGTGAAAAACACAGACATTTTCCAGTGGCTGAAACATCATGGAGAAGAGACAACACAGAGACCAGAGGCAGTCCTACAGGGGCACAATGTAACAGAGCTCAGCCTCCAGAGGAGACATGCAGCAAACAGGGACATTGCCTTATAAGTTTTTTACATTAACTGGTAAAAGGTCAGCTCTTCAAAGAGTAAGCAAGTCAGTCTGAATGGAGTGCAGTGTGAGCTGACTGGCCTATCTGTTAGAACAAAAAGACACTGGAGAGAACTAAATAAGAAAGAGCTAAGCCACATGCATCAACACCTTCTGCTTCTTTCTGGACAGGAGATGTGCTCCAGCAGCCCAGGAAGCTGGAATTTAGAAGTAGCTCATGGTGATTTCTGTGCATGTAAATAGGCCCTGGGTGATGGGAATGCTGCCTATCAATCCAGTCTTGGGCTGATCTTGCCTGCTCAAACACAGTTCTCCAGCCAAACCTAACTACTCACATGTTCCCTGTGACATGCCAAGTGCTTTGCCCAGACACATTTTTCTGTGTGGAGCCTTCTGCATCCTTTATTCTGATTTGATTTTTACTGCTCATGACTTAGAATATTTTCTCTATGAAGCAATCCTGGATTACTGTGAATCAGTATTTCTTCTGTCTCTTCCCATAGGACTCTGCTTCTCCTCCTCTTACCTCTTACCATAGTGGATACAGTGGGTTTCCCTCTAGTATAACAGCTCTTTTAAAAATAAAGAATGATTCTTGCTTCATTACTTCTTAAGGCAAAATTTACACATAAATGTCACCTTTTTAAAGTGTGCATTTGGGTAAGTTTTGACAAATGTAGACACAAAGAAGTGTAACTACCACCGTAGTCAAGATTCAGAATAGTTCCTTTACCCCGGGAAGTTCCCTTCTGCCCCTTTTCAATCGACTATCACCCTAGACATTGATGATCTAGTCTGATACCTTTGATTGTCTGGAATATTGGCTTTAAGTGGCATCAGTCTTTTGTGCCTGACTCTTCTTGCTTTTGTTCACTGGTAAATGGTTCAGCCCGGGACAGTCTCATAAGAGTCAAAGTCATATACATTTATCAGTTTACAATCCTGATAATTTGGTCTATAGGCAAAGCATAGAGTTAATTTTGTTTACACATCAAAATACAAGTGTTTCTCATCCTTAACAAAGCAAAAGTCCAGGTAGGTCTGAGGGAATGTAGAAGAAAAGTAAGACAATTTTAAAAAATGTTAGCATTCTTATTTTCCACAACAGAAATATTTAATCCCCTCTAAGCCTCAATTCCTCACCTGCAAAATGAGACTTAAAGTCTTACCTAATGGGGTTGTTGTGAGGATTAATGCATCCATGTATATAAAATACCTTACATGTAATAGGTCCTCAACTAACTGTACCAGTGAAAGAAGTAAATGGAGACAGGTCTGAGGTAGAAGGAAGTCAACCCTGCAGCCTCCACTTCAAGGTTGTCCACCCTCGACCTCTCCAGGAGATGCTGTCACCGCTCAAAGGCGAGTGTGAGTCTAAGTTATGAAAGGACAAAGGCTGTAGGTCCAGCACAGGATGAGGACAGTCATGAGAGTGATATCATTATCTCCATTTACAATAAAGGGACTTGAAACTCTGAGAGCCCACCTCACTTAGGACCAGCCAGAAACAGCTGAGCCAGGGCTACCAGCAGGCACAGTGAGTCTAGACTCCATCGCCTCCACTTAGCCAGGTGCACCATGCATCCTAACCTCTGGGTGAGCTCCTGGCGTATGCTCCATACACATTTCTAATGAATAGGCCCCTAGGTTTAATTACGGGGAAAAAAGATTAATTGTTTCTCCCAACAGCTGCAAATTATTTACATTGCATTTGTGTTGATGGCTAATAAAAGTGCAAAGGAATGTGGGGACAGCCCAGAGTGGCTGTAATTCTTCCAGGGTCCATAATGAAGCACCAGTCCGGATGCCAAAACGAGAAAACGGATGAGGCTGATGCTCCACGTGCACCTGCAGTGGGAAGAGCTGCTCTCTGACCTGGGCGTGATCCAGCCAGCGGAAATGGGTTTCAGGGGCCGAGACCTGAGACTCCTGGGCATGTGTCGCTGGTCCATCAGACTGCTGCTCTGTCAGTCAGTGAGTGCTGGGGAATATGTGCGAAGGAATCAGAAGAGGGCCCGAGCTGGGGTTACCAGTAACCCTGGGATAAGATCTCAACTGGCCTTTCGAAGGATGTTGGGCTGGGACAGGACAGTAGCTTCTGCAACAGAGCTGCTGCCAATTCTTTAAGCTCCTGCTTTGCCATCACGGTTGAAAAATTTGTAATGTGATGTATACTGTGATACTATGTCTATAGGTGGTGTATACACATATAGATATGTATATCTATATTACAAAATGCATGTATGTATGGTGCGCGTGTATTTTTCTATATGTTTTGATATGAAATATGAAGAGTGGTTTTTTGTTGTTGTTGTTTTCTCACTCATGACTAACCATGTAGCAGTTTTGGGAAGTCACACCTAACAGAAGTAGTCCGCTCATCATCTTTGTAATGATCACACCTACCCCACAGGTCGCTGTGGGAGAGTACATGTGTGATGACACTTTTGAAGCTATGAGCCACGGGGTACAGGTTCAAACTGGGACAACTTGGATTATTTTAGGGCTTCCTCGGTCAGGTTATTTTATTTGTAAAGCATCTGCTTTGCACTTAGGCTTTCGTGAGGGTTTGGGAGATTAAGAAGAGAGACCAAGAAATTCACAGTTGAGTAATCAGATGAATATTTTAGAAAGATTATTCTAGATATTAGTGTGGAGTATGGACTGGAGGGGATTAGAACTTCCAACTAGGAGACCAGCGAGAGGGCCACTGCAGCAATCCAGAAGGTGCTCACTTGGGCTAGAGAAAATTCAGATGAAACATACCAAGGAGATGGAATGGGAAAAGATGGATGTGAAGATGCTCATAAAGGAAAATTACGCCGAATCCTGACATAAGCCTTATTTCAGTTTTCTACCTATGAGGAGTACCCCTTGACTATAAGCATAATATACTCATTTCCTAGAGTGGCCATTAAAAGCACCACAAATTGAATGTCTTAGAAAAACAGAAATGTTTGGTTTTATACTTCCAGAGGGCTAAAGTCTAAATCAAGGTGTGTAGAGCCATACTCCCTCTGAATGTTCTAGGGGAGGATCTGTTCTAATCTCCTGTCCCAGCTCCTGGTAGTTTCTTGGCTTCTGGCAGCACCACTGCAGTCTTCTCATAATGTTCTTCCCGTGTGCCTGTCTGTCTCTGTGTCCAAATTTCTCATTTTTATAAGAACATCAGTCATGTTTGATGAGGGCCTATGCAAAGCCTCATATTAATTTCATCACCTCTGTGAAGACTCTGTCTCCAAACACAGTCAAATCTTCAAATCCTGAGGGTTAGGATTCCAATGTATAAAGTATTTTTTAGGGGGAGACATAATTCAACCTGTAACATACTGGATATATGCTTTAGTATGTTTTAAATATATAAATTGATCGTTAGATAATATATCATTCAGCTAGTCGATTTATTGAAGTGTGAAGTTCCTAGGGATTTAAACCATTTAGATAGTCTTTAAATGACCAGAAAATATTCAAATGTTTGTTGCAAACTTACATACATATTGGTGTTTATGCATATATTTATGTATTATATATGCATGTGTATAAAATGCAGTAACAGCTCCTAAGGATGGATACAATTAGAATGAGTTCAGAAATCCCAGAACACATACCCATAATCTTCTAGTTTTTTGGTTGATATTGGATTTTAATTCTAAAATATCTATTAATAGGTAGTAACATTTGAAAGTTTAAATTCCTAATCAGAGGGTGCTAGGCCTCTGTGTAGTAGTGCATAGAATTCTAGCTTTTTCCCTCCTTTCTCTGTATATTGGGATCAGAGATTACACTGTGTCTCTATGTGAATATGGACAGTTAGCATTTACCAACATGTACCTGTCTACTTTTTTCTTGTTTAAAAAAAGAAAAAAAAACTTAAAAAAATGGGGTATAGAAGGTCAGCAAAGGGTGGGTTTGAGATGTTTGGGTGGGTTAAGCGGGCATTTGACAACATGGCTTCTCCTTTGGCATGTTTAATTGTGATGTTAATGGACATCCTTGCAGTTTAAGATGACACTTTTAAAATAAAATTCTCTCCTAATGATGACTTGAGCCCTGCCACTCGATGGGAGAATCAGCAGAGCCTGTAGGGTCTTATTTGGAATTGACATTCTCTATTGTAATTTTGTTGGTTTATTTTTAAATTCTTTTTTGTTTTCACTGGAAAGGAAAAGGTGATGCGCAGTTTTAAACGTTCAAAGTGTATAAGTTGCTTTGTTACAATAAAACTACATGTGTACAAAAAAAATTCCTAATCAGGAATAACATCTATCTACACTAGGTGTTCAGAAATAGGAATAACAGGATTTCGGTGAGGTGAAAGACCTGTGGTCTTAGAGCCAGAAATCATGTTTGAGTCTCGGTACTGCCTCAGATGAGTTGTTGGCCTCTCTCTGCAGGTCTCTGAAGGTTCTCTGCGTATTAAATGGGCTGACATGCTCCATCCAGGGTTATTCCATAAGAGCGCCTGTGACTGGGAGAATGTTCAATATTAAAAATACTATTAGGGGTTAGTCATTTACATGGTGCTCTTTTGTTTCCATTGTTTTCTAGTCAACAAGCACAAGCCATGGATCGAGACTTCCTATCATGGAGTCATAACGGAGAACAATGACACAGTCATTTTGGACCCACCACTGGTAGCCCTGGATAAAGATGCACCGGTTCCTTTTGCAGGTGAGATGAAGGCTTCGTATGGTTGAGCTTGGCTTGTTTTGAAGATTCACAAAGCCCAGGCTAGGGCATTATATCTGTTGTCACCTCCCAGGCATGTCTTAGGTCAGCCTGTGAATTTAATGCTGTGTGCCTTTTCTTATTTTGGGTAAAGATTCTGTATCTCCTCATGGCTTTTTTCCCAGCAGGGTGCCTCTAATACAGGACCCCTTTTTCCTTCCTCTTCTTCTGAGTGGTGGCAAATTTCTGAACTGGCTTTGGAGTTGGGAGAACTTGGACTAGTAAAACCAGTGGGGGCATTTGCCCTCTAGATAGATGATCCATAGACATGATAAAATGTGTGACCCACCATCCCCCCTACCTACATATTATATATAGGTAGAGTTTTTCTACTTGGTAGATTGGCCAAAGGAAATGAAAAGGATTGGGAAATATTTGCTAAGAGTAAGGGTCATGCCCTCGAGCTTACATGTGGCTGGACTTTTGGAGAGGCAAGCAGAAGGCAGGACAGGTCTGCCCTCTGCATCCCTGACCAGAGAGCCTTCTCGCTGTCATCAGGGCAGACACTGCCTTCTCCCCGACCTCATGCAAGGACCCAGGCCCAGAAGGGG
Source organism: Hystrix cristata (assembly GCA_004026905.1). Taxonomy (NCBI): domain Eukaryota; kingdom Metazoa; phylum Chordata; class Mammalia; order Rodentia; family Hystricidae; genus Hystrix; species Hystrix cristata. The sequence goes on along the minus strand of PVJO010010968.1, from coordinate 6,160 downwards.
CGTGTTCCACAGATTTGACAAAGACAAGGGGTCGGGTGGTGGCAGAAGCAGGAGGGATAGAAGAGAGAATTTCTGAAGATGCCCGCATCATGAGTAATATTGTTAACATTTTATAACTGTCAGGAGAAAGACAGGAAATTTAATGAAGGTTTTCAAGACTTCCAGAAGATTGCTTTATGATAGATGGGTGCCAGGCAGAGGTTTTCACCAAGATGAAGTCTATTTTTTCTGACAGTTTGTCTGTTACATTATGAGCTTCTTGGGCAGAAAAAAATTGGTACTTTTGCACTTTTAAGAGATAAGCTCTGTGAAGGCCCTTTTTTCATTATGGTGCATTACAAAGCAAGGAGTGACAGGGTGGGTTAAATTCAGTGTTATGTGAAGATAAACCCATAAGCATCTTTGCAGAGTGTGGGGAGATACTCTCGACTCTCAGAAGATGTAGGATGATAACTGCCAAGGGCATCTAACTGTGACTTCTATGGTGTTTAGAGTTGGGACATTTCCACACATCTTTCGGACATCCTCAGATGTTCTATACAACCAGATGCCACTTGCAAGTAAAAATTGCATGCATCTTTTCCACAAAAATGAGTTTCTTCCTCAAACCTTCTTTACCAGCCTAGGAGTACTCCAGCTCATCCCTTCTTGGACATAACTAATAGGTATTGGGACTAATCAGCAATTCTTAGCAACCCCTGAAAATGGGACAGTGAGGCAAATACTAGCAAAAATGTTGGGTCATAGAAATGTTTAGTTTGACATGTAGTGTGTGCTTTAAAAAATAGATATGACATTTAGAAAATTCAGGATTCTGGTTCGTCTTGATGAATTAGATCTGAAATATAGAGCTAAGTGGGTTCCTCTTTAGACCAAGCATGTGTTCTGGATTCCCTCATGTCCTCTCTTACGGCTTGTGTGCAGAGGCCTTTGCACTAAGCAGCGGGCCTCACATACAACTTTCTACCAAATGTGTGAACCATCTATCAAACATAATACAGTGACAAACTTAAGGGAAGTAAATAGATGTCATTAAGTCATCTCTGTGCAGTGAAGCTAATACTTTAAAAGATGAGGTATGTATCTGACTAGTCATTATATCTACCCTTCATGTAGTCTTGTTCTTAGCCAATAGTGAGTGGGGAAACTAAAGTCTACAGTAAAGTTACAAGCTCCCTAATATGTAGACCAGAATAGAGAAACAAAACAAAAACATTTCAAGCAAATCTGACATTTGAAAATTTGAATTTATGTAAGATTACTTAACTGTCTCAGTTTTAGTGCTGAAGAACAATTAAAGTTTCATCTGGAGTTTTACCAAATGACTTCTAAAATCATAAACCCACCAAGTGCCTTCGAACGTGGACCTGTGTTCTGACCATTGGAAGTGCCTGTGGTCATTCAGCCACATTTTGAAACTAAGGTTTGCTTATGAATCAGGCTCTGAGTAGTTGTTACAAACTAAAGACAGTTTCTATGCTCCGACCTGGTCTTTGCAGCTGCCTTAAAAAAATCAAGCTTAATGCATCAAAATGTAATCTTCCAAACTCTGAAGAGTAAAAAATAAAGGTGCTTTTTAGAATGGTCAAAGCTATTTTTCTCAGTGTTATTTATGATCAGGTCTAAGACAGGAAAACAGGCACTAGTCATCCATCCATGGTGCAGGCATTTATTTTAAAACATTTATCTTAAAAAGAAAATACTGAAGATTTATTTCAGATCCCTATCATTCTCATAAAATTGAAAAATTCATATCTGCCAGCTCCATCACACCTTGAAGTCAACTGAAGCTTTTAGTTCCCCCTTATCAACTGTTCGTGTATTATGGGTCAGTTTCCCCACCCCTTTCCTTGGGGTCTTTATTTCCCATTTAGCCCATGAGGTGAACTATAAGCTCTGTAGAAAATACTGCCCCCTATATTACTTTTGCTTGGTGTTTTTTTCTCTTATCTTCTACACTCCTTGCCTTTAAATTGTTTTTAAGGAAAAATTTTTTACACATTGACTCTGCTAAATATCCTTTAGAACCATATGCAATCCTAAGTGATTACCTTGTAATAAAAATCTCATTTGTATTGTGTACATAAATGCACAATTCAGGGAGATAAGATAGCATTTAAGGTATATCTCCTAATTATGACAATAATAAACATTGATTGTGGAAAATGTGGAAAAAAGCAAGCACCCCAAAACATGAAGCATATATTTCCCTACCACCAGAGAGGGCATCTTTGAACATGTCAGTGTATTTCCTTTCAGTCATTTTTCTACTCTTTTTAAAAAAATTGTGGTCACACTTCATATTTAACATTAAACTTTATATATGTATCTCATTGATTTAATTAACATTTAAAGAATATTATAACAATAAATCAATTTAATTTATATTAATATTTAATTTATTTTCCAACAAATAATGAAAATAACTTATTCAATGTTGTCCTGCAGCTGATTAATTGGTGGGATAATTATATATTTAATGAATATTCTATAGTTTACCATTCTCTTACTAATGGGTAATTTGTCTACTTTCAATTTTTTTTTTTTTGTTTAAACCCATGCCCATAGTTTAGATTCTGTTATTTGCATGGATTTTCAGAATTGGAATTAATTGGACCAGCATTTTAAAAGTTTCTGAACCATCTTACATTACTTTCCAGAAAACTTGTATGAGTCTGTAATCTTATTCATATATAGAGTCCATGTTTCCTGCCCCACATGTAGTTCATCCAGTGATACTACTTAGTGTCAAGATTGTATAATAGCTAATTATAGGAGCCTCGTTATCATCATGTGTAAAATAACACAAGCTTTTCAACATGGTTTTGATGAAATTTAAAGAATGTCTGTGATGTGTGTTGCAATGATTCATCTGTGGTTAGAGTTTCCTTCTGCTGACCTGGCTCCCTGCTCATCTCCTAGCGGAGACACTGGACTGAAACCTGGAGTGAGCAGCTTGCCTGGCATCCCAGAGTGGGCCTGCATGGGCAGGATGGCCCAGGGCATCTCTCCGCCTGCTCTGAGTCCCCTGTCCCTGTGACACTGCCTTGGGATCCCTGTCCCACCTGCTCAAGAAAACCTCCCTTAGACTTCAGTCAAGTCCATTGGATTTGACTCAATTTTCAGCTCAGAGTATGAGCGCTGTAGACTTGACCTTCTTAGAGAATCAGAAACAGAAAAATCCTTGAGTAATAATGGAAATCCTGTCTGAAATCCTGACAAAAAATGGTAATAAAACAAGCCGAGCACAATGTGAACTTATTAATTTCTACATATGCCCCACTGAGGCCTGCTAGGAAACTATGGAGACTTTTAAATTTGAAGGGAATTAGATTGCCTTTCAGAGATAATAGAACTGCTCATTTGTCTACATTGGGCCAGTCTGAACTTGTCTTTTGTAAGGACAGGGATGCAGAGAATGATTGGGCATAATTGGCTGGCTTCTCAGGCTGGGTGAGTGTCTGAAGGCTGCTCAGAAAATTGCCTGGGACACGATTTGGCGCAGCGTGATTAGCTGGTTACAGTGCTGGTTGCAGCGGCTGCTACTCTTTCCTCTATGTTCATCTGCCTGTCTGCCTCCCTGTTTGCTTGCCTCCTGTCTAGGCCTGCCAGGGCCTTGTTCATGGCTCAGGCCCTATAGCTAACTGATGACAAAGAGCCTTCCAGGCCTTCATATAGTCATTGTTTATTTGTTTGCTTTGAAATAGGGTCCGCCTAGATAGCCTAGGTGGTCCTTCAATTCATGATCCTCCTGCTTCAGCCTCCCAAGTGCTGAGATTACAGGTATGTGCCACCACACCTGGCTCTAGTCATGATGTCTTATGATAAAAGGAGAAGGCAGAGGTTGCCAACAGGCATGACTTTTTAAAAACTTAATTTTATTATTATCTTTTAAATTGACAGATAACATTGTATGTTTTTTTCACATAAAACATGATGTTTTGCAGTACGTATATAGATAGGCATTGGTGAATGGTTAAACTCAGCTAATTAGCGCAGGCATTACCTCACATAGTTATTTTTCTGCCTTAGGACATAACATACACTTTAAATTTTCAAGAATATGATGAATCGTTGTTAACTGTCACCTAGCTAATAGATATTTTGAAATTTATTCCTCCTGTGTTACTGCAATTATGTATCCTCTGACCAGCATCTCCCCGGCCCCCACTCCTGAACTAACTACCTCAGCTTCTGGTATCTATTATATCCTCTACTTCTATGAGATAAACATTTTTATATTCCATATTTGAGTGAGATCATATAATATTTGTTTCTCTGTGCTGGCTTATTTCACTTAGCAGATCCACATCATTTGCATTTATATTCTGCCACCTACTAACTTTATAATCTCAGATAAGTCACTGAACTCCTTTAAGGGAGAAGTTCAAAAGGAGGGTATGGTTGGTACTGACTCCTAGGATTAATATTTGAATTAAATAAGATATTAAGGTAAAATGCCTAGAATTCCCTCTGGCAGCCCAAAGATGTCCCATAAATCATAATTCTGATAATCACAGCAATCATAATAATGAGATCATCAGACTAATTGTAATTCTTATCACCACTAAACCACAAATGTTTGCTTCCTTTTAGGTTGATTATAGTGATGTAATTATAAACTGTGACGATGATGCTAAAGAAAGGAGAGAAATAAGTTTGGAGTTTTTCTAAAACTTGATAGATATACTCACCATGTGTGCCATTAAACCAAACTTACTCGATTGTTTGGTTAGGTGGTAGTATAGGAATAATCAGTTGAGTAATGTAGGAGAAAGTAGTTTGAAAATTGCACAGTACAACTCTATAAATAAATATAAATTCAGATGGCAGTGAATTTCCTTGTATCCTACCTGTAATTTATTCCTGTAGTGTAATCTATTATTTAGGAGATATACATTTAGACTTTCGAAAACCAATGACCTTTTATTATAAACACACACACACACACACACACACACACACACACACACACACACACAAACACACACAGCATGTGTGCCACCCACTCCACACATTAAAATTGCCTCCATCCTCACCAACTTGTGCAAAAGGGAGGTCAGCTAGCATGATTCACAAAAATGAGAACATTGAGACTTAGGGACATTTTATGGACTCTTCGAGGTCATCTGGGTGGTACAGGTCAGCACTGCCATCCAATTCCATACTTTTGGACTCTGCCTTCTACTCTGCCAGTCCAGTGGGAGACATATCTCACTGGCATTGGAAGATATGAATGGTGTCCCGATGTAGTGTTAAAGAATGCTGATCTCAGGCTAAAGTCCTTTTTGTTCAAGTTCCCTTTTGAGCTGAGTGTCAGGGAGAAAGGTGCAGATTAGGAGGTTCAAGACTTCTTCCACACCTCTCTAACACTTACTAATCTCCCTTTCTGGCAAAACGGGAGCAAGCTTTATCTCAGAGCCTTCAGTAGGCAACAGCATCAAGCTAGAATTTTAATAACATTCTATCGTACTTTATGTAGGTTACTTTTTTAAGTATTGCTGGCTATTCATTTCAGGCATTTTCCTACTATATAAATTCATTTGCGTTTTTAAAATTCCAATTTAAAGAAAAACCTAAGTAAATTAGTATATAGGTAGTTTATGCAGTCAGCAAAAACCATGAAAAAAATCCATGAAGGAACAACAAATGGGACACTGTGGAACAGCCACATCCAGAGGCCTCCTCACCCCACACCCACAGGGCCACCTGCAGGGAACCCAGCTGTCTTGGGGCCACCCTGGCCTGTGGCCTCTCAGCTACATTCTTGGCAGCGGAGAAGCCACCTCGTCAACTTCACGGTAGATCTGCCTTTGTACCTAAGCTGGCTTGAAGGAGTGTTACTCAAGAAGGCTACAGAGCTGGGTGTCCATACTGCACTCTGCAGTCACTTAGCCTCAGCCCGAGGTCAGGCCTTCACCACCCCGTGGAGAATCAGCTTCAGACCTATGTGAAATCCACAGTTCGGCCACTTACTGCATTGGACTCCACTGGGTTGGAATCTATAATAAGTCAGGAAAACAGGAACTAGTATCTGTTCATCCAAGGACATGTGAAAAACGTTAAAAAGAAAAAGAATAAAACAAAATGCACCAAGCACTGATTCTTTGTATTGTTTCCCATGCAGTCTGGGTTCTGTTCATAAATTTTTTCCCTACCC
>PVJO010010967.1:0-61832 GCA_004026905.1 Hystrix cristata | reverse complement strand
AATTCTAAGGGGAGCGTGCCTCATAAGAACCGTCCTGTTTATTCCTTCCAGATGCCAAAAGAGATTAAAGTAAACCGTCATCAGTTCACAGTGGTGAACCATGAAGCAGCACGGTACACGGGACTTGTAAAATCGTGCTCGCTCCAGCACAGACCGCGGCCTCGGGGGGCTGCTCCCAGTTAAAACGACACCCAGGAACGCTGGCACTTGGCCCCTCAGCAGCCACCACGGTTTCTCTCCGTTTCATAAAAAAGAAGAAAGTATTACATCACGCAAACAGTGCTCTTATGATCTCAAACGTGAAATCTCCAAATTTTCTTTCAGTTTATTATCTCATGACCTTGAATTTATATCTTTGATCCGTAACTCCGCCTGTTATCCTGGGACCCATACGCTTTAGTTTAAGGCTCCTTTACACGTCTATTTGAAACTTTACATGAATATTTGAAACCCAAGCTATTAACACTCCGTAACAGACGGACAGGAGCGATCTAAAGGTACAAGTTACAGCACACAGAATGTCGCGTACATTTTTCTGGGAGATGCGAAGAAGACCTAATGAAGGAGGGCACGTTGCTGGGTATGGAGGCTGAATATTGCAAAGAAATTTGTTTTTCCAAAATAAATTTAAGGAATAAAATCAATTTCCTTTTATAATTTGACAAAATTGCCCTTATGCTCATATTGAAAAAAGAAAAAAATTAAGAAATAATTAGAAAAAAGTTTAAAAATAATCTGGGATAATTATAAGATATTAAAATGTTGTATTAGGCTTAGTTTTGACTGAACAGAATAAATAGTATGCCATGAGGAAAATTTAAACTTACTTTTACAACTTAATTATAAAAATCTTCAACATATTAAAAACAAATTTACTAATCAATGGTTTTTAATCAAAATAATTGGAATAAGTTGTTAACTATTTTAAGCAAATAAATTCATGGCATAAATCAAGTCATACCAAATTAAATTTCAGCTTGATTGAAGTGTTTCATTATATAATCTTTAGAACTGAGGAATATATTATTTGTAGTTTTTGCCACAAGGGAGATTGTTTTCAGTGTGGAATTAGCAATAGAAGACACAAAATCACAGAAATAACATTCTATCTGAAAATCTTTATCGTGGAAAACTGAAAAAAATGCAAATTGTAAGTTGAGAAACCTTATTATTATTATTTTTTGTGGGGGTACCAGGAATCAAAGTCAGGGCCTTGCACTTGTTAGGCAAGTGCTCTACCACTTGCACTAAATCCCCAATCCCTGACAAACATTATTAATCATAATTGAAAGGCAATACTGTAAATACGTATTTAAAATTTTTAGTCTAAATCAATTATATTAATGTATCACTAAACAGAAATGAAAAAGAAAATCAAACTATTTAAAAATAATCAAATGCAAAAGGTTTAAAACTTTAGTCATTTCTACATACTAATTCTATGTTTTTACTAGAATGAAACATTTGAACAAGTCGTTTTTGAAGAAAACAGTCATTTTAAAAAGATGATACAAAACATTAAGAAGAATGTGGTAAAAGAGTTATTTTCTTCTGCTGATATCAGGATATAAGAATAAACTTTTAGAAAGAAATTTGACTACATTTATGAGCAATTTTGAATCTATTAATGCTTAAGCATGATAGCCTAAAATCTTCTTCTCCAGAAAATAGTCCAAAAGACACTTAAGTCTAAAAATGCTTATAACAATGTACTTATGATAGCTAAACTTGAGATTATGATCAAGAAATGTTTAAATTATTTAATAAGATACTCATGACTTATCTAAATAAAATACACTTTAAAAATACAGCTTTTGGCCAGGCATGGTGGTGCATACCTGTAATCCCAGCACTCAGGAGACTGAGGCAGGAAGATCTTCAGGAGTTTGAGGCCAGTGAGTTCAAGGCCAGCCTGAACTACATAGTGAGACCTTGTCTCAAAAAACAAAAACATAACAAAAAAATATAGCCTTTACAGTTAAGAACATGAAATAAAGTCAAGTTTTCATTTTTCTTTCATTAATGAATATATATTACTGATAATAAGTTTTTTAAATAAGTTTTTTTTTAACCTCCTGACAAAATTGTTTCTAAATGCCACTTAATTTGACTAAACAGATTAAAATAGGATTATTTTTCAACATTTTCTATGCTGAAATTTTACTAAATAGTATAATATATTTGTAAAACTACAACTACTTAAAATTTTCACGAACAGAGAAATGAAATAACACTGGTAGAATTTAAAAATAGTAAGTAGTTTAATTTTTTTAAATAAATAACTGTCTTAATCTGGGTTTCCAGTAAAACACAGCATGAGTTGAGGACCAGGGTTAATCTTGAAGAGGCGCAAGGTCAAAGCGACTAGACTAAAGGACAAGAAACCAAATTCTGACCGGAAGCAAGGAGAGGAAGGGAAATCCTGCAAGTGCTGGCCAGCGCATCACTCTTACCCTGTAGGACAAAACTGCACACCAGGCAGATTCCTGCTCGAACTCATCCCTGTAGACGCCTGAGGAAATCCGTGCACAAGGGTTGCACCTTGGAGCTGTCCATCTGGAGGAAGAGAAGGCGCAGGTGTTTCAGCCATCAGATGGGCATCCCTAAGAAGTTACACCCGCACTTCTACAGGCACAAACTCACACAGACGTTCAGCCTTCCTTATTGACCACGCAGCGGGCGGCTTGGGGAGCCAGACCTGTTGCTGTGTGTCACAGTGCTTCCACCAAGTCCAGAAGGAAGGAACCAGAAACTGAAGCAAGGCCGATGAGCCTGGCTGCACAGGGCGGTCAAGGGAGGCTCTGGACTGAGAGAAGAAGGGCGGCATAGCAGTAGCTGGGGGGTCAGGAAACTGAGGCTCCTTATGTGTGTAAGTGCAATTTATTTTGTTAAAAACAAACACTAAAACTCGGACAACAAAATTTAGGTTTTTTCTCATTCTTCCGACCTGCCTTCCTCTCTCTCCCTTTCAGGGTCAAGATTCTCGAAGTGATTACTTGTCATCTTGGTGACGCTTCTGAAATCTTACTTTCCTTCTACCTTTAAGGATCCCCACTCTATCCATTTTTAAAAAGTGTATTGGGAGTTCCAATCCGGTGGCTCAAACCATTTCCTGTCTCTTACCTGCTTTGTCCTTGTTTTCCTCTTTTTCAGCGGGGATCCTGTTTTTATAGCCCCGTGGGATGTCCTGTCTGTTCTTAGTCCAGGCGTGTGGGACACAGCTGACCGTTCCCTTTTCCTCCGACAGCGCGGTTCCTGGCCGCCCTGACTGTTCCCCTGGTTGTCCTCCAGCCTTACCGGTCCCTTCATGTGCGCCTGATTCCGAGGTGCCCTCCTCTGCTCGGTTTCTCAACCCCGTCTTGCTGCGGGGCTTTGTCCGGACTCACGGTCAGCGCTGGAGACGGCTTCTCCGCGTTGAGCGGCAGCATCTCCCGCCTGTCGCCGCGTGGCTTGCAGCCCTGTTTTCCACCCTGGCTGCGTGCGCTTATTTTGGTTTCTCAGGGAACGACAACGTCTGATCTTTCTCAGGGCTTTCACCCTCGCTGTTCCCTCTGCTTGGAAATCTTTTATTCTCAGACCTTCAAATGACTTTTTTTCTCTTGTAGGTTGGATCTAAATTTAAAATACCACCAGGGAAGACTTCCTCAGCCGCTTAGCTGTAAGATTCCTCAATTTCACCTGCATTTTCACATTTTTCCCCTGACATTTGAAAGAATCGTAGTCCCTTATTTGTTGTTCCCCTGGAGGGAGATTTCTCTCACTACTGAAAGAACATCTGCTTTGTGCAGCGCTTTGTCTGCTTGTTCCCCCGTGTGTGTGAGTGCCGTGCCGGCGCCCCGTTCACGGTGGCCCCACGGTGATCTTTTCATGGACAGCACTAAAATAACATCAGAAGGCGCTTCTGCCTGATCATATAAGCTACATCTACAAAATGAAAATACGAGGGGTGGTATGGAAGGTTGTGAGATAATTACTTGAGTGTTAGAATTTGGATTACAACTTGATGTAAAACAATATTCCAACAATGTACATCTCTGGACTGTGTGTACGCTGCTTGGCCAAAGATAATGACCAAATTAAGGAATGAATGATGGACTCTTGGCAATGTAGCAATTTAAACCATAATGTTTTGCTGGTAGGCAAAAATCACATTTCGTTCAATTGTGTTTAGCGTAGTTTGTGATGTCTTCCCGTGTGATTTAACCATGTTGAGTTGTTATAATAATAACAGAGTATGCTCATGTCAGTTAATTAAAATGGCAAGATTTTAAAGATGTAACCATGTTTCAGCTGAAACACACCTTATTTTTATTATGGTAATCAGAATGAGAATATGACCTTTTCTGTATGCTTCAGAAGAAAACTGAACATATTCTGTGGCAGAATCATTCTGGGATTGTTGGTCAAAAATATATACGCTGGTACCAAACATCTCAGCTTGGCATATAACTTGAAATGTAGGAATGTACTATAGACTTGAGGACTGTAAAGATTAATATAGACAGAGCATGTTACAAATGTCTGAATCCATGAAGCTGCTTGGCTAAACACATTATATAAACTGCGCTTTAAATTTCATAGTTCCCTCGTCTCCTTTATCTTTAAACATTCCTATTTAATAGCATATAGTAAATATTATATATACATACACATACACAAAATCGCATAACATAATTGAGATTTATAAGACAGAGTTAACTAGGCTTTAAAAGGAAGGGAAGGGGCTGGGATTTAGCTCAGTGGTTAGAGTGCCTGCCTAGCAAGTGCAAGGCCCTGAGTTCAATCCCCACCCCCCAAAAAACCCAAAAAAACAAAAAAATAAAAAGAACGGAAAAGGAAAGTACATTTTCTAAACAATACATTTATACTCTCCAATTAATGAAATAATTCACATAAGATTGTCAGGAACACACATGTGGTAGGAAAAAGGGACTCAAAGGGGGTTATTTTTAAGGGCTCTGCACTGCGACCCTAGCGTAGACAGACCGTGAAGCTTTGGAGAAGTTAGGTTTCTTTCTTTGTGTATTTCCAGGAAAATTTGCAACAAATAGCAAATAGAAATGGTTATTAAGAATCTCAGATGTAAAGTGCGACATTAAAATCCAGTAGTGGATTTTATAACAACATGCAGCTAGGGTGGAAAACATTGCTACACGCAAAGCACACACAGGTAAGAGATACAGTTGGTTAACATAGAGAAATAGTTTCCATTTTTTATGAAAAAAAACAAAACGAAGGAGCCTCGGTTAACTTTTAAATACAGTCTATGAAGACATAGGTTCTATTTGTTCCTATACAATTCCTGAATGAATACCAATTTACAATAAACAAGAGCTTTTATAGGTGTATTTTTGGCAACTGAATTTATTGATGTCATGTACATTAACTGTTCAAACCACTTACGATTAATCTTATTTTATCATTACACAATTTGAATACATATTTGAGATACGGTATTGATGTCAGAATCCAACTTGTGCTTTTCATTAGTTAATCCATTATTTGTGAGGTCTTATGCATGACTCAGGTATATTCCTAGTTTACTAAAAGTTCCTATGAAAAAAATCATACACACAAACTTAAATATGACATGGTTTTTCTTACATGAGCAGCCCTTAATATAGAACAAAATACAAGACAGATAATAGGAAGTAGGGAGACATATCTTTTTCAAATGGGCAGGGGATCAAAAGATGGAGAGAGGGGAGGAAGGAGAGGGAAAGGGGAGGGAAAGAAGAATTGAGATGTATTATGTACATTTACCAATTCTCCACAAGGAATGTAATCATTACATAATGCAGATATGTACTAATAAAATAGAAACGGACGAAAAAGAATAGGTATTAAATTTTAAAAAAATGCACTTTATCTGCATCTTTTAAAATACCCTTACATGTTTTTCAAGTGATTTATTAATGAGATCAAGTGTAGTACTAGTTTTTACAATAGCAAATATCCATATATTTCTATGATAAACTTAATTTCATTGTAAGTATATATATTTAAGTTACATATACATGTAATGCTATGTTTAATCTTCTAATTACTTATGTAACACCTTAGCATCTACATTAATGGCTGACGTTGATCTATATTTTTTCCTCCTATGGACTGTTTTTGCTTGGCTGTATTATTATTTTACTATCCCTAGTGTATGCTCCTGTACTGTTTATTTTTTCCTCCTCTTGGGAGAATGTGTTGAAGATTTGAATAATTTTTTCCCTGAATCCCTGTAAAATGGCCTGAGCTAAGATTTGTTTTAAAGTGGAAAGAGAAAGATGTTAAAGTATTCTAATGAGCTCAACACAATTTAGTTTTCCAGTCTACTTTGAAATAATGTCATTATTTTAATCTTTCTATAGGTTTTAAAATTTTATTTAAATTGTGAACTATTGGAAGAACATTATTGATGATATTGTCTTACTTTTAAAATCTATGTAGTATCTTTATGATGTTTACATTTCATATTTCAATGTCAATTTTTTTTACATTGTTACATATTCTTCCTAGAAGTTGTACTTTTTCTCTTTTTTATGTTGGAAATTATACAAAATTTCCACAATTTTTAATGTTCAGTGTTTTAATGTTTATTTTAAGTGAGATACTTTCTACCTTAGTTTGTAGTCTTTTATTCTGACAAGCACTCAAGTTCTCTAAGGACTGTTTAGCCACGTGTCACATATTTTGACATGCGATATTAACTATCATCTTATTTCAAGTGTTTTCTAATTTCTGCTATGTTGACTATTACATTAATGCACAAGCTATTATGTACATGGGTTTTTGCAGTTTGTGGCTTTTGTTTATTGTTAATGACTCTTTTTATTACCTTTTAGTCTGATGATATTATCTGTACAAACCCAACTATAAATGTGCCGACATTTGCTCCGTGGGCACTTACATGCACTTAATGTAAAGGTTCCGTGTGAGCTTGGACTGACCTGCTGGGTGCAGTGTTTCATGTAAGCCCCTTTATTAGGCCTAAAATGTGTTTCGTTTAAATATTCTATATTCTTACCTCCTTAGCAATTACATGCGTGCGATTGGTCCTAACAATTAGGAAAAGGAATGCGTTAATATCCTCCACAGTGAGCGTGGATGTATCCATGTTTCCTGATACTATAAATATTTCCAGGACACTGACTAGTTTCCTGCAGGTTACAAACGTAAGTTTCCCACCAGCAGAACATAATGTCTTTGCTAGGAAGGTTGCTGTGTGTTGAAAGGGCTTTGTATTTTCTTCTTCACTGTTATATGTCCAATATCTAGAAGTGCACATAATACGTAATGGTTTTCCATAAATATTTGACGATTGTCGGAAGAGTCATGCTGGTGAAGTAGATGTCTTATAATGAGATAGTAAATTTATAAATCCTGGGAGTACATTTTTCTTCGAGATCTACCGGATTTAATATAATAACACGAGATTTCATTAGTGATGAAGTAATTCTAGTTCTTATCCTTTTTCTCTCAATGGTTATTGTTATGTTAAATGTGTTTGTCATAAACTGCATATATATCAAACTACACGGAGTATATATAGCAAATATAAGTATATTTCCAACTCTGACAACTAAACAGTTAACACACTGAGATATCACCTCTTTACCTTTTAATCATCTTATTGTATGCTCTTTGTCTCTTTCCCCCCCTATTGATTTTTGTCTTCTTTGTTTACTTCTATTTGGTAGAATGTTATGCTTTTTACTATTTTGTTTTGAAAGTTATTTCTGTTAATATTTAAATCTACTATAAAACTAGACATTTTATGTGAGTAAGTACTGGAACAGAGCTGAAAGTACTTGGTATCCTTCCTCTGCTTCAGAATTTAAAGGACATTTACAGTTTTTAATTCTTTTTTTTTTTTTTTTTTGAGACAGGATTTCACTATGCAGTTCAGGCTTGAACTCACTATGTAGCCCCAACTGGCCTTGAGCTCATTGCAATCCTCCTGCCTCAGCCTCCCAAGTGCTGGGATTACATGTGTGCACCACCACACTCGGCCAGTTTTTAATTCTGATTATCAATTCGCACACCAATTTTGGTGTTGGTAATTTGTCATTTTGATTCTGTTATTTTCTTAACATCACTAATTAAATATTACTATCATTACCATTTTCCATTAATATTTCTTTAGATATTTTCTGATGTTTACTTTTTTTTTTGGCCCATTCCTTCTTTAACGTCCTTATTCGTTCCTTAATGACTATTTTTATTTTTCTAAACATACATCTTGTTAAGACTTCCTACAGCAAGGGTCTATTTATGGTAAACTCTGTCGGTGTTTATCATGAACTACCTTTATTTCATTTTCATCTCTGTAAGTTAGTTTCGTTGGGTAAAATTTTAAGCAAACAAGGACTTACTTGAAGAATTTTAAAGAATTATTCTACTATATTCTGACTTTCAATTTTGCCTTTGAGAAATTTACCATCAGTATAATTACTGCAACAAGAGTAATGTGTATTTTCTCCCTGCCGTTTTGAAGGTACTGCATTATTTGTTTTGCGTCACTTATGTGATAATAAATTAGTGGTACAGGAACTTATTACACAGATTCCAAGCCTTCGAGTCGTGTCATACACCCCGAAGGAGTGGTCAGTCATTCTGGTCCTACAAAACTCACCGTGGAGTCCTTCTTACAATGCACGCTGTGAGTTGAGCATAAGAAGCGCACCTCTTGGGACCTCTTGGTTTCTCTAGCTAGAGAGAAAAGATTGATTGCTTTTCTTAAGCCCTGAGCACTAGTGCTCAGCTCACCTCCATGTGAGGCCTTGTCATGTCCTGACCTGATCACTGCTAGACCTTTGCAGTGTGCTTCGGTGGTGATACGACGTTTCTTTCTGTGCTTCTTGTCATGATACCCTCCTGAAAGTTCTCCAGCTTCTCTCAGTCCTTTGACTGCAGAAGCCCTAAAACCTGCTTGATAACAGTCCTACAGTAACAGCAAAATCCGTAGAGCCTCTGAGGCCCCCTGTGCGATTGTGGCAGAAGTTGTGAACACAGACGAGACAGTCTCAGATGTTTTTTCCACCCCGATGTTTTCTATAGACAATAAGCTGAGTAAAAATCTTCCATTCTGTAAATTTACATCGAGCATGTAATGCTGTACAAGTCTGTTTCTTTTCTCCTCGAAGTGCACATTCTCCTGTGAAATTGCAGCTTGGAATTTCGCTCTGAAGCCCGGCTATTTCTTGGGTCTTCTGTTCGGCCCGCAGAGTCGCGGCGCCTCGTGTCTCGGGAGCGCGTCGCCTCAGTGTGTGGATCCAACAGTGGGGAGCTGTGAGGACTGCGCACCCCAGTTTGGTACTAAGCGGAAGGGTTTAATCCCGGCGCAGTTCTAATTTGAAAGTGTCTCAAAAGGGACTGTAAGAACTCGTGGATCCCATCCTGGCACAACCTCCATTAAAATTCACTTTAAAAAAACCACTGTTCCACCCACGAAAGCTATAGTTTTTGGTTATAAACGTGCTTCCCCCAATTTTTAAAATTCTAATTTAGAATAATTTAATTCTATAATTTATCCAGGAAAGTCGCTTGTATAAAGAACAACTTAATTCTGTTGGGAATAAGTGTTGAGTGCCAAGCAATGGCTGCTTAATAAATACAGTTTTTTTTAAGACATTATTTCTAATTTAGGAACTAAAGTTTTTAGTTCCACTTTAAGAAAAATAATACATGCTGCCTTTTCAAGAAAATTGGAGTCTAGTAGAAAAGATAAAAATCAACAATAATAGTACTGGTAAGTGGTACTGTATTTCTTGTACATACTGATTTTGAAAAAAAGAATTTACAAACGGCTTTGGATCATGGAATTTCTCATAGAAGCAAAGCTTTTCAAGCTAACATTTAAAGAATGATAAAAATGATGAGATGGAAGAAGGAGGGATGGCCTTTCCAAAGGGAAGGAGCAGCCTGTAGACAACAGTTTGAAGAACAACAGTTTGAAGAAATTTCAAACTACATGCTATTTCAGAGACAGAGTAGATGAAAAAAATAAAATAGGGGCCTCAATAGGTCTTCTAGCAACCCCGACTAGGAGTTAAAAGCAGACTTTACTATAGAGATTTCCCAGGGAAGCAAGTCAAACACAAGGACAGAAAAAGAAAGAAAATCAGATAAAATAAGACACCAAATGGCCTTGGGACTCACACCAAGAGACCAGAGGAAAAAAGAGCTGACAGGCCAGACACAGAGAGAAAGCCAAGTCCACAAATAATAGCTGTCCCCCACCTCCAATAAAATACAGGGAAAACAAGGGGGCTGACTAACTTTAAGACAGTATATACTCACATTTATACACTAACATGTACATAAATGTGTCTTCACTCTAGAGTCACTATATTATTCACTCTGGGGTCATTATAGAGTGTAATAGATATCCATATGCCCCCTAACTCTAAGCTGACCAAGAATAAAGCGCCCCCTTGCCAACTAACTGCCCCCCTAAAGATAAGGCCTTAAAAGGTAGGTCAAGGACAAGTAAACAGACAGAAAAAGCTGCACGTAGACCACAGGGAGAAACGATGTCAGACTGAGGTGCCCGGAAGCTAATCCAGTTAAGGCAAGTTCCGGGTGGAGGAAAAGAGTCACTCGCTCATCACCCCCATAAAAGCAGCCAAAAACAAAGGCCCACAGTCCTCCACCTTTCTGGAGTGCCCTCCCCCCCAGTTCTTTCTTAGGAGGGCAGTTATCTGTCTTCTCTTTCCTCCCCCTTCCTTTTCCTCTTTGAAAATAAAGTATCTTCCTTTCACTGAACTTTGTCCCTTTAATTTTTCACTGGGGCTGAGTTACGATTCTGGTGGGTGGCTCAGAGGACAGAGCAGCAGTGTTCACACACACACACACACACACACACACACACACACACCCTGCCCTATGCGACAATATGACTACTGACTACAGTGGAGTGTGCTTTCCAGGGACTGGCATGAGATGAAGCAAAATGATAAGCAGAAACCATATTCTAAAGGACTCTTCTATTTAGTGCAGAAATTTAAACTTTACCCTTGACCACATTAATCACTTCGTATCAAGAGACTGATGAAACTGCGTTTTAGAACAAAGTCATTTTGGTAGCGTTATGGGTCAAGAAGGCGACATGTTGGGATAAGAACTCCTAAGTCCAGTGGGAAACATTCAGAATGACTGCAAAGTTTCCAGGCAAATATAATGGAATCCACCATTAGAAGCCGAGCAAAAACGCTTTTAGTTTCAGAGATACCAAGGTTCATTCAAGAGAGTTCTTCAAGCAATGCTTTTAATCTTAGTCATTGATGTATTTCATAATATTGTACTTCTGAGAAGTGCACAGAGCTGCCTGCACGGCATAATGTGATAGCAGTCTCCTTGGCTAGCAGTTTCCTGTAATTCACTGATCGGGTCTCCACGGCGGATAGAGTGCCGGGTCCCTCTTTCAGTGCTGGAGAGTCCGGTGGTTTCTGGACCTGCAAACTTACTGCCATCCATTTGGATAGCCCCTGAGCAATCCACTCCACCATGGTGTTGGGTAGCAGGACAAAGTCAGGACTCACATAGCTAATCTGGGTTTAATCTGAACTGACTTAGTGTATTTTTTCACTTGGGTTAGGAAAAATTAAAATAATGTTTGAAAATATTGCTTTAAGGAAAGATCTACTTGCTAATAGAAAAAACATTATTCAAAGTTACAATAATGATCATGGCTATAAATGTAGATAGGGGATTTGAGTAGTTTTACTTATTTGTTCTTTTTTGTTGTTGTTGGTTTTTGTTTGTTTGTTTGTTTTTTGCTGGGGATCAAACTCAGGGCCTTGTGCTTCCTAGGCAAGTGCTTTTCTGCTGAGCTAAACTCCCAACCCTGTTTTACTTATTTGTAATAAATTATGGAACCCTTACCTGCCAGCTGAATTGGACTTCAGAAATAAAGAAATTGAGTTTTGTGCAGTTATGGCAAAAAATAAAAATCTCTAGCTGGTCATTAGCGCCATTTTTGTTTCTCCCTGCAGGTCACATTTTCTAGTTCCTTTGCAGTTAGGAATGCTCCTAAAACTGAGTGGATTGACCAGCGGACAGTAACAGGAGTTGGCAGGCCCCACTTACAGTCCTGGTCCCCAAGCCAGCTTCCCCTTCACACCCGGAGTGATTCTGCACCACTAGCAGACTGTAGAGGACTGCAGTGCCCTGGAACATGGTTAGTAGATACAGTGATGAGAGCAGCCCGGGGCAATGAGACATTGTCATTTAAAAGTGCAAGAAATATTATGTAAGCCAATAAGATTTTAGGGTTTGTGTTTTCACACCTAGGGAAACAGAGTTATTACTTACAGGCAGAGAATGTGACCTGCTTACTGCCCTAAGAGTTTCTCACGCTGAAGGAACTATTACGGCATGGATAGCCCTGCGCAAAGTCTGGCTTTCTTCTCTTAGGTTTCTGCCACTTGGAATAGTTGAGTGTGAATTGTGTAGTGTCTGAGATTTTTATTCTACTGTACTTTCAAGCAACCGAGTTAGCCTACCTCATTTGGTAGAGGTTGTCAGAAGAAGCAGGTCTCTCGGGGCACAGAAAACAATTTTCTGTGACACTATGGGTGGCACGGTACCAGATCCTGTGCTTCTCTAGACCCCCGGGCAGCATGGGAGCAGTCTCAAGTGACGCCGGCACATGCAGAGTTTGGGCCCAAGTGGAGGAACCCTGGCTTGGGCCCTCCAGTCTTCCCCAAGTGCCACAGTGAACTGCTCAACCTTGCCGCAGAAGATATTATCTTTACGATCCTGCTTAGGAAATAAATTTGACTTCCAAATCTCAGAGGGTGACACTGTTTCTCTCTTCCAAAGATATTTGCTATATAGACACCCTTACAAAGAGAGTCTGGGACAAAAACTAATACAAGATGTGTGTAAATGCTATGGAGAATGACCTCTCAATGTGTATTAGACTGCAGGTCAGACAGCTAAAGAACAAATCACACAGCCATGTAATGAGGAGCAATTAGAGGATTTTAGGAGCCAGTGATTCTATTCTTTCATTTTAAAGATGAGCAAAAAGATATAACTTTCCCAAGGTTACATAAAGAAGTGGTGTGAACTCTGAGACATTTTTCATGCCTTGTTCCGAGAAGAGTCATATCCAGATTATACGTGCATGTGTAGAACACAGCAACTCATACACATATCCGATTTGTAATTTTGCTTTAAAAAGCAATAGATAGAGACCGCATGTACTACTGTTTGTTTATGTCAGCAGGAATCTGTGCTTGCGTCACATCCTGACATTTTGATCTTACCACTCTCAGAATAATTACTACTCTATTTTCTTCTTTCAGAGTCACTTGCTCAGGTCTCCATTATGTTAAAGTTATGTATATGTGAATCTGTTATGGTTTGGATCTTAACTGTCCCCAAAAGGGCCATCTCCTGAGCACTCATCAACAGATTTTGGTGCCATTGAGAAGTGGTAGATACTTTAGCAGGTGGGGCATAATTAGACACAAGTGGGTTGCTGGAGGAGAACCTTTGAAGAGGGTGTTGGAGCCCCAGACTTTCCTCTCTCTTTTCTCCTTCTTGGCTGTCAAGTGAGCAGCTTTTTTCCACCACACTCTCTCTGCCTTGATGTTGGTAACAGAAAACTACCTAGCAATGAAACCAAGAGACCAAGGACCGAAATATCTGAAACTGTGAGCTAAAATAAATGTTTACTTCTTTTAAATTGCTGATTTCAGGTATTTTGTCACAGTGGTGGAAGGCTGATTGACATACCAATTTAAGTTTCTGGTTATACATTTCTTGACTACAGGTGTAGTTCCTAAAGAACCTGAATAAACTGAATAAAACATAATAAAATAATGAAAATAAAGCTTTGTTACTATGTGATTACTGCATTCCAGCTTTCTTCTATGCTGTGAATTCTATGTCTTAGCTATGATTTATGTTATGTTTGTGGTTTGAGTGTGTCCCCTGAAAGTTAGTGTATTGGAAACTGAATCCTCAAAAGAACTGTGATGATTAAGCTCAATTATGTCAACTTGATAGGTTTAAAAATGCCTAGAGGATTAGTAAAACATACTTCTGGGCTTGTCTTGGGAGATCATGGAGGCTTGACCTTGGGGTCTACATCTGACCCCCTCCAAGCTTTCTCCTTCCTCTTGCTCCCCAGCTGCCATGAATTTAAGCAGTTTTGCTCTGCCCCACCTTATGCCATGACAATTTTGTCTTAGAGACAGTGAACCGTGGACTGAATCTTCTGAAACTGTGAGTCAAATTAAAACTTTTCTCCTTTAAACTGTGGGTGTCAGGTATTGTGTCCTACCAATGAGAAAACTGACTGATATGCAAACTTAGTACTATATTCAGGAGGTCCTTTACTGTGACTATACTTGACCACTTTGTGCACAAACTTTTGGAACTGGCTTGGGGAAAGATTGTGGAATGATCTGGAGAGGCAAACTAGTGATTCCTTAATACGCTGTAAGAAGAGCTGGATGGCTGATATGGTCAGAGCTCAGACCAGAATACTGATAAAAATGTGGATGGCAAAAGCCAGGTTCACAAGGCTTCGTTTAGGAAAGATGATTTTATTGGGTAATGGATCACAGGCCATGTGTGTTTGACTCTAGCAAATGCAATTGTCTGCAGTTTGCTCATGTAGTGAGACTTCACGGGAGAGTAGGATTAAGGGCAGCAGACTAATGGATCTGAAAATCAAAATTTCAAGGCAGCCCAAAGTTCAGGTTGTGGCATAAACAGAATTTTCTGCTTTGGGCCAAGTTTGTGCTCAGGATAAGGGCTAAAATCAGTGTAGAAAGTTTTGAAAAACTTAGTTTTGGCCTCAGAAGAACCATGTGTAAAGAGGGAATGTGGTTGATGAAGAGATTTGGACCATTAAAAATAAACAAAGTATTTTGTTGTGGGACAAGAAGAAAGATAACTCGAGGGCATCTCTTGAATCAGGGAGACCTCAACCACTGTAGGTTCGAAGGTGCAAAAGTGTCAACCTTTATTTGAGAAAAGAGTTCTTGGGAAGTGAGAGGGGTCACTCGGGGTGTTGGTTCTCTAGGATTCACTTCACTGTGCTCAGCCACTCGGACACTTAAAGCTGCTGCTGGCATAGTTGCAGAGTGGTGGTAGCAGCACAGTATCTACCCAAATTTCAAGGGGAGGCCTAGTAGGTCAGGCAGGGCACTTCCAACAGGGAAGTGCGTGAGGTTCTGGAATGAGGCCCAAAGTTCAGCAAAGTTCCCAGTAGTTTAGAGACACTAGTAATGTGGGATGTCTTTGGGGGGAAGCTGTAGACTGTCAGTGCTTTGGTCGTATACTTTTCTATCTCCCTATTCCTCTTTTTAAGAATGGTAATGTTTACCCTGTGCTGTTATATCTTGGGATTACGTGTTTTTTTAATTTTAATTTTTTATTTTTACAGTGGTTCATGGCTGAGAGTTTGTCTTGTGTCTCAGAGGAGACTTAGGCTTGGACTGTACTAATGTTGTCTTTTGAGACTTTTGGAAGCGTTATTACATTTTTGGTTGTACAGATAAATAGTTGAGTTATGTTAGATGGAATCCTAAACTTGCTATTGTGTTTATCTGGAGATTAAGCATTGGTTTAAGGAGATATATTTGGATGTGAAGTTGACACAATTAAAGTTAATTAATTGTGTTGGTTTAAGAAATGACCAAGGGATTAGTGAAGAATACTTCTGGGTTTGTCTGGGGAGGACACTTAGGGTCTACACTTGGTCCCTTCTCCTGGTGCTGTTCCCAAGCAGCTTTGCCCTGCCACACCAGTATGCCATGATGTTTCTGCCTTGGACCCATCTGATGATGGACCAAACCCCCTGAAACCATGAGCCAAATTATACCTCTCCTTCTTTAAATTGGGGGTATAAGGTGTTATGTTCCAGCAATAGGAAGGATGACTAATACGGGGATCCTGAGGAGGCAATTAGGATTTGATGAGGTCAAGAGGGTGAATCTCTGGTGATGGCACTGGTGAATTTATGAAAAAGAGAGAGAGAGACTTGAGCTAGGATACTTTCTCTAACATGGTGTGTGCTGCCCTGCAGTGTGTGTGATGCAGCAAAAGACTTTTATCAGATGTAGCACTATGTGTCCAGATTTCACAGCATCCAGAATCATAAGTCACTTAATCCTCTGTA
Source organism: Hystrix cristata (assembly GCA_004026905.1). Taxonomy (NCBI): domain Eukaryota; kingdom Metazoa; phylum Chordata; class Mammalia; order Rodentia; family Hystricidae; genus Hystrix; species Hystrix cristata. The sequence continues at coordinate 45,700 of PVJO010010967.1, read as the reverse complement.
TTTTACCCAGTCTGTTGTATTCAACTATAAAATCAGAAAATGAACAGCCAGCCATATTTCAGTTATTTTGTTTAGCTGGCTAGCAAAAAAATGCGTAAGATATTATCTCCATTTGTATTGTGTAACTTTGAATTTTAGGCTCCAGCTCCCAAAGATAATAACTAGAAAATGTACCTTGTTTCTTCTATACCACATTATGATACAAGTAGTATAACTAAGCACAACACTACCATTATATTTCTGAAGTTGGTTTATACTCCTCTGAGGACATTTCTAAATTAGAAAACCAAGAAAAAGAGAAGAAATTCATTTTCATCAATTCTGTGAGATATTATTAGTATGTGTAATATGACTGAAGAGTACATTCCCCAGCTGTTTTGGCAGAGAGAAAACAGTCTTTTCCTCCCTCCATACACCCACCCTGCTGTGTACACTTAACATACATGTACAATCACTCAGAAATTCTACTTGCTCAGATACAACCTCAGGTGGACACAGGCAAATTTAGACAAGAGCTTAAAGTCTGGAATGAGGTTGTAAAAAGTGAGAACTTCCTTTACAAGATTACTCAGAAATATCTACGTCTTTGTCTTTGTGTCTGCTTATTGTGACTCCTTTCCTCTAATCAGACCAGGAACAATTCTAACACTGAATCATACAGGTTGATTGACTTTTTTACATTAGTGAAAATGATATTTGAATGTAAGTGTATAGATATGAATGTATAGTTTATTAATAAAGTGTGGTTTCAGAATATTGCAAGTAGCTATCAAATCTGCAAGATTATGCTTGCCTTTTTCCTTTCCTTATTTACAAGTTTGTCTTTTACTATGAAGCACAATTACTTATGTAGTCAGAATAATAAATATTTAAAGAATAATCTAAGACATAAGGAGGATTTTGTGAAATGCTTTGTCATCCTCCAAGAATGTACATGTTCTTATTTCTTAGAAGCTGCTAGTAATTTGAAACGATGTGACCTCTGTTTTAGGCAGGTCTGTGTCCCCCCAGTCCATGTCCACGTTTCAGTTCTGGGAACCTTGAATATGCCGAGCAGTTAAGTTTGTAAGGGGCCTTATGTCTGAAGGTGGAATCAAGGTTGTTCATCAACTGACCCTAAATTAATGATGTTGTCTTGAATGATCTGGGTAAAATCAGTATTATAAAAGAGTCCATAAGAGGGGAAGAGGACACATGTGAGAATGAGAGAGATGGCAGCACGGAGAAGACTCAGTTGCAATTTGCTGACTTTGGAGATGGAGGGACAGACCCGAGTCAAGGAACAGATGCAGTGCTAGGAGCTGGAGAAGGAGCCCAAACTGATCTGCCTTGAGCCTTCCAAAGGAACACAGTCCTGCCTACACCTTCATTTCAGCTCAGTGAGACTGTGTCCAGCTTCTGACCTAGAGAATGGCAAGAAAATAAATTCGTGTAGTTTTAATCCACTAAATCTGTCCTGATTTTTCAGAGTAGTGATAGAAAACAACATCCTTGAGTGAACGGAGTACAGATGGGAGACCAGTTCGGGAGAGTTTGGAAGTAGAGGAGGCAGAGCACAGCAACAGTATCGGCTCCCTGGAGGATGGGACCCCTCCCGATACTGGAGCAATGACTTTCTCTAAAGAAGCGCAATGTATTTTACTAAGCTTTCGTTTTTATTTGAGCATTCCTGACTTGTTTTGGCCAATGCAACGAGGCAGAAGGAGGATGCTTGTTTATGTCAGGGCTCAAGGACCGTGGTGCTCTCGCTCTGCGTCATATGCAGTCCACTGTCACCATGTGAGACACACGCCCGGCTAGTCTTCTGGTTCCTGGAGCATATCTAGTGTCACACGGATTAGAGGGAAACTGCTGGAACCAAGCCCAGTCAAGAGCTCTCGCGCTAACTGATCTGGGGAAAACAGAGAGAAACACGAGCGAAGGTTGTTTTCAGAGTGCGTACTTATTACGGTGTAATAGGAAATGCACACAGCTCCCGCCCTAGACTTCCATTCTGTTTCTGAATGATGGAGCGCTGTGTCCCAGCAATTTTCATGCTGTGATAATCAACTTGTTACTTGGTGGTCAGAATCTGGATATGTAAAGCTTGGGGCTCCCCATCCAGAGCCATCCCTCTGGGCTGACGGTCTGCAGGGCTTTCTCAGCTCCCTGCTGGAGAAAGGTCAGCTTTTACTACACAGAACTGCCCTTCTACATACCCCGAGGACCTCAGATCTGTATTTCTGGGTTTTGGCAGAAAGTGTGCTATTTTAGTCAGTATTAAATGTCAGGTTTGTACCATAATCCTCTCTCCTGCTGTACTGGATGTCTGCCCATGAATTTCTCTCTGATAAAGTTTCTGAAATGACCTGGAGCCAGCCAACAGGAAGATTCTTTTGCTCTTACTGAGGTTAGCATGGAAATTGAGAAACATTTTAAACAATCACAAGTTTGTCTTTAGTAGTAGGGAAAAGAAAAGCTACATCACTCACTACTTCCTGTTCTTCCACTATTGAGTCTAGCAGCCAACAGACAGCAAGATAGTTTTCAGAAAGGCTGCTGAGACTGAGCTTTGGCTCCAGATCTTCTGGAGTGTTTGCGATGATGACATCACACTCTGTCACTTTAGGGGGACAAAGTGAATGAAAAGTGAACAATTAGGCTAGGAAATCTGAATTCTATAGTCTAAAAGTTTAACAAGCACCCAAGTGGAGTTTCTTAAATTACTAAACACCTTTCAAACTATACCCCACAATAGAAGAAAATGGAGTGCTTATATGTGGCAAGCCTAAATTATCTAAACTGTGAGGTTTGGAACTTCCGGTATTGTCTTTTACTTCATTCCAAGACTCAGCGAAGACAGGATCATTCCGTGTTGTTTACTGACACAGGGTTTGGAACATACGCCGATAATCCATAAATGTTTGTTGTATTAGATTCATTGTCTCAGTGGTCTTTTAAGTATCGTGTCCATTAATATATAAAGGAAGACCGTATCCAGTAAAATGAAAGTTTCATTGATTGTATTTTGGCTAGGATTTTCTCTTTCCACTCATGGAGAAAAAGATTGTGACTATAAAAACGGGTATAAAGAAGACTCTGTGAGACAGATTTGAAACCAGAGATGAACTCTGGGAAGCATATATGTTACTTTCAACATTTCCCCAGTTGAGATTTCAAATTGAACCTTAAGTTGCCAAGAGAGTCAGGTATGTAGCTGCAAATGCAGTATTTCCTAGTAAGTGATGAACAGGGGTTTTCTGTTTCTGGGTTTCATTGTAAAAATGGATAGAATGTTTGAAAGAAGCCTGATGCTATGAGTGTAAAAGTCAAGGTAGATATCCCGCACCAGCTTTCAACACTAAGCTAGTGGTGGGCGGGGAAGCAAGGATCAGAAGGTGGTGATTTTCTTCAGCATTTTCCCTCCTGCCATGTAAGGTGGATTGCTGTGTGTGGGGTCTAAGGATGAAGGGAAGGCTTTCTTGCTGTCTAAAAAGAAAGATAACATATTCTGAAAGACATCGTCGGGACTGTGGCATTGTACCGACTGACTGTGCATTAGGTCAGACAGCAAATTAGATATTGATAGAACTATTTGAACAGTCAATAAGCTTCCTGATGATTGATATCTTTATGCTGCCTGGTAATATCAATGCTGGCATCTAGAAACTAGAGAATGAAACTGTAATATAATATTCTCTTTGTGGAATCCTTAAGTGTAATCTCAACTCAAAAGACTCATTACTTAGATAGCAGGATTTACAGAGTCGACTTTCATAGACATGAGAAAAAGAAAATTAAAACATCGCCTGTCCTTTGTGTACAAAACTGTCCTTCTAACCACCCTTCAGTCTGAGTCAGAAGGCGAAGAAGTAGAGTGCTTTGAAGTTCCTCTGTTACGAGGTAAAGAAGTGGCTTAGGAAGGCAGTCTGCGAAACTGTGCTCTAGAGAACAAAAATAAACTACATGTGGAGCGAACGGTTCATTTCATCAGGTGCGTGTTTCCACGTGGACATTCAGCTTAAAACAAAGTACCCTGAAAGCTACGGAGTATACCACTGTCCACTTCTGAATATTATTTTCTGAAATTGAATCAAAAAAGTGGAAGCTGATGAACAGAATGTGTTGCAACTTGCCCAGCAGCCTGAGCTACTCTTCGGCCAGGTTCTTCTCATCTGTCAATTTATTGTTCATGAATAGTTTTTCTCCAGGTTTAATCAATCAATAAATTAAATACTTGTTTTCCATTCATCCAGGTACGTATTCAGTAAATATGTGTTAGTATTCTTATGGACACTGCAATGCAGAAATGAGTAGCACAGATACAAATTCCCTCACTGAGCCTAACTTGTGCTGGGAGAAGACACATGATTAGCAAGTGAATATTGGAGATCGATGCTAAGTGGATAAATAAAGTCAATGAAGAAGTTAGATAATGCAATCAGGTGAGGTTTACTGTTAGGAATGCTGGTTAAAATATGGGATGCTAAGTGTAATTTGAATTAAAAAGAAATGATTTTGTGAACAAAGGGGAAAGCAAACATGATCATAATGGGCACAGTGAGAAAAATGATGTTACAATCATATGTAAGTGTTGAAGAACTAGGGAAAATATTGGATCTGGTAAGTAGAGACATAAGAATACAAAAATGCAAATTTGTTTTTGAGATGTGACAATTAAAATGTCAGAGAAGAAAAAGACACAATTTGGGGTTGTCATAGAAGATACCCTTAAGAAAATAATAGTCTTCTGCAAGGCACGGAAATAGAAAATAGAGAGAGTTAAGTGAGAGGTGGGACAATTTAAAGTGAGTTCATATGAATGTAATTGGCATATAATTGGTGTCTCCTAAGGAAAAGGGTTGAAGAGAGAGTGAAAATTGGGTGGACGTTTTTCAAATTTGATGAAATCTAACGACCCACAGACATACCAAGTTTAAGTACTACCCAAACAAGCCCACAATGCCAGAGTCATGAAGAGCTACACTAAGGGACCATATAATTGAAGTGACTTTAAATAAGTAATAAAAGAGAAAGTCTTAAAAATATTCTCAACAAAGTAGCATATTGCATACTTGAGGACAAAAATTAGAATTACTGTAGCTTTTGAATCAGAAATAAAACAAGCCAAAGGCAAAAGGCTTTCAAAATGGTAAGAAAAAATAAAAAAAAGAAAGTAACAATCTGTTAATGTACACTCAGAGAAAATGGTTTTCAAAACAATGAAAGAGAAATAAAGTTAGTTTTAGGTATACAAATGCTTAAAGAATCCATCTATTACAAGTACTGTGTGAAATCCTTTATGGAAAAGGAAAATATCAGATAGGAATATGGATCTGTGTAAGGAAATGACTACTGACCAAAATAGCTATGTACACTATTGCAAAGACTTATTTTTATCTTAAACTTTTGAAAAGATAATTTATTATTTCAAATAAAAATAACACAACAAAAATCTAGATTAAAAACTATGGAAAAAATAGCACAAAGGCAAATAAAGAGGAAATGAAAATATACTGTTGAGAATCTTCTATTTTACTGGGACTGAAATAATGTCACTTGGATTGTGACTGTGGTAAACAGACAACATTCGTGACAGACCAAAAAGACTCTTTTGCTTCTAATAGATATGGGTTGATATTTCTCAAATTCAAAATGACTTTTAATTGTATGGGTTGTTGTAGTTTTGAACTTAGTCTCTCTTGGTTTCCCTTGTGAGAGGTAAGGCATTAACCAGGAAAGAATTAAATACCAAATTAAATTCCAAATGAGAGGATCACACTGGACCCAGGTAAAACTGAAAATCTCACATTTAGGTTCCTTTAGAAGTAGAAGAGGGTGGTCTTCCAACGGCCAGAGAAACTGGTCCCCACCAGGCTGAAAATCATTATAACCCTGAGGAGGGATGCATAGTTCCCTCAAGACACATTGCAACCACCCCGTAGCCAGTAAGCCTATAATTAGGGTCCACTCTCAGTACACTCCATGAGGCCAAGTCCTGCTGTCCTCAGTATCCTGCCAGGAAATGGACATAGTGTGTATCTTGGAAGGTTGTAAGACTGTGCTAATATGTATCAGCAGAGATGTGGGAAGCGTGGGAATGCGTGTTAAGGGTGATAGACTAAAGAAGGCAAAATATTGTACTCAGCTGAACTGAATTCACTGATGTGGGCTCACTTGATAGAGATCCCAAGTTTCACATATTGTCTTATGCCTCTGGCTGAGGCACTAAACAGTTGGATGTTTCGGTGGGCATGCATTTAATCAGGATATGCATTTAATGAGATTAGAATGCAAAGCTTCCTCAACGTGATGTAAGTGCAGGACCCGAAGCCTTAGGAAGATGGAAACGTTAGCCTGATTTTTCAGGGGTGATGCGCGTGCCTAGCTCACAACTGAGTTATACAAGATCTAGAAAGTACTCTTTGCTCTAAAGGGTCGATAAATACATTAGTGATGAGAAAGTTTCTAAAAGGGCTTATGATTGGTTCCACTGTCAGCCAGGTGTGCTGCAGAGAATGCCACTACTAAGATGGTCTCCTTAACTTCAAAAAGGAATGATGAAATTCCAGAGTTGCAAAGTCTAAGTGGTGGTACTTAATCATCAAAGTCAAGATGGGCAAATCAACCGTAAATGGAAACAAGGATGTGCCGGTAATTAGAATGCATTGACCTGCAGAGATCTTTAGTGCTGGCTAATTGGTCACAGTGTCCCTGGGAATGACATAGATTGATAGGTTGCTAGCATATTGCTGATTTACACAATAGGAAATGCCCTAGATTGGCAGCAAGGCACTTGGTGCGGGTTTCCAGAGTTGAGCATTAGAGCCTCTCACCTGTTTTGAGGCATAAGTCCATTGATGGGTCCAAAGCCCCTCAGCTGGCAAGAAGTCCTGGTCATCTGGAGGAAGGACACTGCACTGCTGCTGCAGAGATCCGGTGTGAACCCTTCTCTAGTCCCTCCCCGAGAGGGCGTGCATCTGTTTACTAGCTTCGGGGAAAAGCAACGCTCAGAAGTTTCAGGGATCACTAGACTCCGGCTCTCACGGAAGCTTATCTGGGCTTGAAATGCCCCACAGGCCCGCCAGTCAAGATTGGGCTCTATGAGGTCCAAGTGGCATTTAAAGCTGGAGTACAGTCATCCTGACAGGGCTACAGAGAAACCTTTCGGTGATTTTCCTGGCTCTTGCATATATATTTGGAATGGACACATTTGACGATTGTCAGAGTACCTGCATTGGTTATTTAATTTGTGGTGACGTCCATTATGTTGGGAAGGATTATATGGAACTCTCTGAGTTTTCTTTGCCTGCCAAGATAGAACAGTAAATCAGAAGCGTTATTCTATCCTTGGAGGAATTTCAGAGATTAACGCCGTCAAGGAGATTTCAAAGATGCAGGGATGATATTACATATGTCACATTCTTATTTAATTCACCAGTTTGACCTATGCAGAAATCAGATGAATACTCATGGTGGTGCCTTCTGCGGCACAAGATATGCTGTGTTCACTGGAGCCCCAGGGCTTGATTTGCTGCTGCTGACCTGTCTGGTGCCTTTTCCTCCACACCAGTGTCCAAATATGACCAAAGGCAGTTGATTTTTATCCGGACCATAAGTATAACTTCACAGCATTGCTTCAGAACTGCATGAATTAACTTTCCGTGTGCCATAATATTATCTGATAAGAATATTTTACAAACCATCTTACTAGTCTACTATATTGACCACTATGTTTATTGGACCTGATAAGCAAGATCCAAGTAAGTGGTATAAGAAGGGTTTGGATCCAATTAATAGCAGCTTACTCTGAATGGTCTCCTGTTAGTCTAAGCCTTTGGACTCTGGAATGTTCTCTATGACCAAATAACTGAGGAAGAACAATCTCCAGCCTTATTTGGACGTGAGTCACATACTCAACTGCTACCACTTTAAAAAGAAATGCTGTAGCATTACTGTCCCATTCAGGGACAACTCTGAGGATTATTGATGAAGGAAAATCTTCCCAGTGGGCAGAAATCTTCCCATTGAGTAGTAGATTTTCTTTTTGTCTATGGATTGAGTGAGAGTTATTTTGAGGACCGACTTATAATTATTTGTGGTCAGTTGATAATTGTTTGTTCAGGACAATCATGGACTTGAGGAAATACATTAGAAGATTGGGGAAAAGAAAGTTTGGCAAAAAACCAAAATGTGGATGGACCTCTCAGAAGACACAAAAACTTTGAAAATATTTGTATCTTGTGTGAATGTTCATCAAAGGAAATACATCTTAGTGGAAACGCTAACAACCAGAGTGAACAAAATGACCAGGAGATAAAACGACAGCTCTGTGGATGCCAGTCAGCTTTTGCTCTGGCTCTCTACCCCTTGTTCAGTGGGCCCATGCACAAAGTGGTCACAGTCATATGGGCAGAGCCTGTGCATGGGCCCAGGAACATGGATTTCTCCCTAGCAAGGTTGACCTGGCTATTGCTCCTGCTGAGTGAGTGATCTGCCAACAGCAGAATCCAGCAGTGAATCCCTGATGTAGCATTTTGAGGGGTGAGGAGAAGACTGATGGTAGAAGACTGATTAGATTTTAATTCTTTCATCACGAAGAGTACAAAGTTTTGACATCAGAAAAATGAATGCATAGTGTAGACAAAAATGTTTCCTCATTTCTCATAATTCTTCTATAAGGCTCATTATACACAGAGTCATAGAATACCCTGTTTACCATCATGGTATACTGCATATCACTGTGTCAAATTAAGAAAATAATTTCTAGCAAACAAAGTGCAAATCCATGGAATTGGCTGTCTTATCCTATAACCCATCATCCAAAAGTAACTGTCCTTTTGAATGCTAGAAGGGCTCCTTAAAGACACAATTATAATTCCATTTGAGAAACAGCACCCTGAAAGATTGGAGTTTCCTGTCGTAGGACCTATTTTATGCTTTGAATTGGAGATCATCTTACAGTGCTACTTTCTACTTGAGCAGGATGTATGAGTACAGGAAGTAAGCCATGAATTTGGGATAGCTCATACTACTGTTACAAGAAATTACACTTGTGATTTTTTTGTATCTTAATGTGTCATGTTTGAGTTCTGCTGAGTTGATTTTTGTCTCCAAGAGGAGAATACTTCCAGAAGGGAAACAGTAATTGTTCCACTGAAGTTATGATTTTCATTTAGCCATTTTGGTATTTTTAAATTAGTGAGTTTAAAGGTGAAAAAAGATCTTACACTGACTTGAATGGCTGACGTTGATCACCAAAGGGGAATTAGAGTTCCTACTACACAATGAAGGCAAAAAAAATCATGGTGGGAAGGAGATTCTGTGGAGCACCTCTTGGCTCTGCCGTCTTCAGTGGTGAGTGTTAGTGGAAAACTAAAGGCACCAGAAAAAGCAGGACTGAAGATTACGATCACTTGGGAGGGAACATTTGGGTTATTCTACCCTGTAAAACAAACAAAGGAACTAAGGGTGTCACTGGGCCAGTGGGATAATGAACGAGCAGCTGGAGAAATTCAGAGACCAACTGCAACTCTGTGGCCAGTCGAAGATGCAGTTACTTTGCATATTTTCTTTATAGAAAGAAACAAGACTTCTTGTTGTTTGCCTTGTAACTGCAGGTCAGCCTGAGAAGTACAGCCAAAGACAATGAACTTCTCTGCTTATGTATATACCTTCTCCCCCGGTCTAAGTCTCCTTCAGCTTTTCCCTCCCTCCATAGCTCCACCTTAGCCCTCAGTTACAGTACCCAGTTATTTACATCTTTTACCCTTTTTATCACAGCTATTTATTACTTATTTCAACCTTCCCTTCTTTTTAACTTACTCTTTGACCTCCTCTCCTGAGTGGAGCCACATGGCTACATGCATTTTAACAGGCTGAGAAGTAAAAACTGTATAATTATCCTAGTTGGTGCTGCAAAAAATTGAAAAAATTCAACATCTACTCTGGACAAAATTATTTCAATAAGCCTTGAATAGAATGAAACTTCCTAACCAGATGAGACATTCTACAGAGCCTTCTGTTTAACACTGAGTGACCGAATGTTTTTACCCTCTGTTACAACAAGGAACAGATTTCTGCCTCACCATTCTTACTCTCCATTGTACCAAAACATGCACACACTGCAATAAGATTAGATAGTGAGACAAAGACAGATAGATATGGCTAGACAGACATACAGACAGATATAATCCAAGTGGAAAGGAAAAGTAAAACTGTATTCGTGGATGACATAATGATCGACATGGAAAATCCTATAAAATCAGAAAAGTAGCTGCTGTGATGAGTTTAATAAAGTTTAATGAATTTAATAAAGTTTTAGGATACAAAACCAACATACAAAATTCACCTGTATTTCTATACATTAATGATGGACAACAAGAGAATTATTCTTTGAAGAGAATACTACTTTGTAGGAAGTGCTTAGAGGTGTATTTGACAAAAGTGTTTGAGTTGTAGAATAAACAAACACAAAGACCCAGATGTATGGACAAAATGTTTACTCAATTCATGTTGGTGAAACGGTTAGAAAGCCATATGAAAGTAATCAGGAACAACAAACTTTAATCCATCCCTAATACTCTGTAGAAAAGTAAAACTCGGTGTCTACTGCAGACATAGTAATGTCTACTGGAGACATACAGCATAAAAAGTAAAAGCTAACATAACTTCTAAAAGAAAACATAATACAAAGTTTTGAGTTATCGAGTCAAAGATTTCTTATAAACAGCAACAAAAGCACAGTTCATAAGAAAAATTGTTGATTAATTCAATTCCATCAAAATTAAAAACTTCTTCAAAAGTCACAGTTTGGAGAGTGAAAAGACAAAATACTTGTGAGGAGAAAGTATTCACAAATCAAATATATATTCACAAAGCAAATCCATATTCACAAATCAAATCCTGATAAAGGATTTATTAATGTATAAAGGCCTTTCACAAACCAATAATGAGGAAGCAAACAACCTATATTAAAATAAACCACATATTTGAACACTGCATAAAAATGACATACTGATGCCAATAAGTATATTTACAGGTTTCTTTTTTTTCTTTTTGTACCGGAGTTAGGGTTAGGTTTAATATCATTAAGGTTGGGGCTTAATGTCACTAATAAGGAAATGCAAACATAACCATATTAAGATATTCCCACACACTTATTAGAATGTCTATTAAAGTATGACCATAACAAGTTCTGCTATAGGTGTGGGACCAAGAAATTCCAATATACTCCTAGTGGGAATTTAAAATAGAGTAACTTAAAAAAAAGTTTGGCAACATTTTTGGAAGCTAACATACGTTACAGTCATTTCGATCTTTAGTATTTATAAGGTGAAATGAAAGTATACATCTATGTAAGGACTTGTACACCACCAGACATTCTTGACAACTTTATTTGCAATTAAAACTGGGAACAACCCAACTGTCATTCAACAGATAGAAGGCTAAAAAACTGTGGCACATAGAACAAAATAGAATAAATTATTGATCCATGTAACAATATGAATGACTCTTAAATTAATTGTGATATTGAAGGTGGGCAGATGGCAAAAAAATACACTCTATTCATTTGTATAAAATTTTGGAAAAGGCAAACTAACCTACAGTGATTGAATGTAGATTAGTGTGAATGAGTGCAATGATGACTGGGAGGTGGAGGGCAGACAATTGTCTCAAAGATCTGTCTGGGAATGAAAAAAGAATGAGCGCTAGACAGAGCATTTTAGCCCAAAAGCATTAACTTCAGATGAAAAGATTAAAAACATTCAGACTGGATGTGAAGAAACGAATAGAGAGACAAGAGTCTGAAGATACTAAAAGAGGAGAGGTTAGCAGGGACCTGGGAAGAAAAGAGGGGAGCGTGGCAGACGTCTGGGGACCGTCGTGGGGACCATGGTGGGAACCGAGTCGCCGAAGACAGTAGGTGAAAGGAGCGAGTCCGGCCAGAGCTAGCGTGAACACCTGTGCAGGCTGCGGGCGTTTCCGGGCCAGGCCGGAAGCTGACAGCATGCTGAGGGCGAAGACCGGAGCTGGCCCCCGTGACTGGGGCTGACACTTCTCCACTCTCAGCGTGGGCCTTTTCAGGGTTTCCCCGCATCTGCACTACTTTTCCCGCATTTATAGTCTCTGGACTGTGGGTAACATCCAGCAGACAGTAATGGCCCTGATTGGAAGCTAAAATCAAATTTAAAAAGTAAAATAGCAAGAGGCAGAAGTTTCTTTTTAAAAATACTATTTTCTTGCCCAAATTGCTTGAGATATCATGACCCACTGCACCACTAGATGCGTGTTAAATTCATACTGTCTGCATCCTCTGGTGTTTTAGTACAGATATTTTCCTAATATTTAGCGTACCCCCAAAACGTATATTTTATAAAGCACATGGGAACTTCTCATCGCTAAAAGAAAAAAAAAAAAGATCACACAGAAAATGCATAATATCATTTAGAGATTTCCACAACACCTAATGGAGGGGAAAGATTTTTCATGACGATTTTGGGGGCCAGAGACCACGATGCATGCCCGGCAGTGGGAGGAATTGTAATTAAAAATGACTTGGGGAGAAAGGATGTAAGAGTCGCTTTTATAGATCAGTTCTACTCAACTAGGGAGCTAGCTTTCAATTGATTCATTCTAGATGTCTGCAATATTAAAGATGTGACAAATATAGAGAGAAAATATCTGAGCTGGGAATCTGAAGATTTGGATTCATGTTTGACCTTTGCTTTTAATTGCCGAGAAACGGTAGACAGATAATTGAGTCTCAGTTTAATTATCTATAATATGACAATAATTAAACTTGTGCAATGTACTTCCCAGAGATCAAAATGACAAAATTTATGTGGGGCATTACTAACTTTAAGACATCCCCCTGGAAGTAATTGTAATTTTTGTTGATGATTTCATATTTCTAGTTAATAGTTAACTATAAGGCAACCAAATAAAGACATATTGGAAATAAGAAACATCTATGAGACATCTGTCTTTGTGAGCAGATTTGTGCCATTCACTTTTTATACACCACTCTGTCAAAGCCAGAGAGGTGGCTGTATTTCTAAATTGGGAATACACACCTTGCAACTTCAAATATTAACCATGAGACAGTTTCCATATTCACTAGCAACTGAAAACTATTGCCATCCTCACATGCTTTGAAATAACAAGTTAAAATGTCAAATAAAAATAGCCCGGCAGACCTAGGTTTTGCATTTTCTATTTATTTCTTTTATGTTAACAAAGGTTATATGTAATAAAATGTTCTCCATTTACTCTTTCTCTTTTCCCTGGTGATCTGTCCACCTCAAAGCCGATGTAGTGGTTATGTCGCCAACTTGTACTGGAGGATCTTTGGGTAAATCACAGCTGAGCAATTTTTTAAGTCACAGTGGGCATCATAAACTAGGATGCGTGTGACAAGAAGCTTCTGATAAATACACTTTTTCAAGAGAAAGACAGATTTTGAAATATTTCTAAGGTAATAAATTTGCAACATTGTTGGTGTAGGTGACGAGCTGTGCACAGCCTGACAGAGAGCTGAAATTGTTGTTTCTCTGATTTCTTTAGATCTAAAATAGTTTTATTTTAATTGTGCCTCACAAGAGTTCAAATACAAGTAGTTTTGGTGATGTCATATACTTGTTCAACAGAGGAAAAATTCCTAAGTGCTTTCTCCAGACATTTAGGTGCTTTTAACCATAATTGCTATGTGGAAAGAAAATAATACCATATCCAGGGCTGATCCAATCAAAGTGCTGCGTTAAGACTGCATGGAACTTCATTCTGGGAATTACAGAAGGCTCTGTCCTATTTAACATAGCATATGGACCTAGCATATACTATTATTGTAGTCTTCTTTTTCTATTAAAATGCTAATGAATAAAAAGGGATTTCATTTTTATTAAGGAGGTTAGAGGTACAAGTGTGGGAGAGTGAATTAAAAACAAACCTACTGGGAGAAGAGATAAGAATTGTAGACATCTGCATGATTCTTCTCCCCACATATCAAGCTGAGAATCTTACATCCACAGGGAAGAAGGATATTAAAATACAGGAGAAAACCGAAGCCAAACTTACAGAAGAATGGCAGGCTCCACCAAAAGACTTCAATTAAAGCAAATAATTTTCTCGTTCTAGTCACAAACCATGTTGATATTCGTTAAACCAAGATGCACACATAGTGGGTGGTTTAATCTTGTTTTCTCTTTGGCATTTTTAAAGTTTACTGTCCTTAAGAAACATGTGATAATACTAGCATTTTGTTATTCTGAGATTCTCTCACCTGTCCCTGCATTTTTCTTGCTGACTTGCCTTTGGCCGATTCAGTATTCATGATTGCCTCCTTCTGCCTGAAAAATGTTTATGAGTATGATCCTGCTCGAGCTGTATCCTGAATCACACCTCTCCTCCGGGTTTCAGATCTATTCGCATGTCCCTAAGACTCAGCCACTCCGACGGCTAAATTAGGTATCCCCAAAAGCCAACAGATGACTTTTCTTTTTATAATTTTTGTCAGCAAATTAGAAACTATCACTTCTGCTAAAAATAAAAACGCTTCTGTGCTGACAGTCAGCTGAGTTGTTTGAGAGAATGTTTTTCATGGTGATCACTAACAAAGGTGAAAAACCTCAAAGAAATTGTGCTGCTCATCATAGTCTTAAAGAGGAAAGGAATTTTTTTTTTTTTTTGCAAAATTGGAAGCTAGGTGATGATGAGCAGGTTTACATTTTATAACTATGTATTTATAATCAAACAACAGTTCTGGAAAAATAAGCAAAAGACCTCATGTTTAAAGTTATTATTTAAAAAGTAACATTACTTTCAAGACTTAAAACTCTTTAGCTCGAATTACTTTTATCCTTGAAATTCAAGATTTTTCAAACACAATTTAAAAAAAAAAGATTGTCCATCCAGATGGGTTATCATATACATGTCCTACAAATCCAAAATACCTACAATAAGGAACAGCCTTTCTCCTTTTAATATTTTCTTATTCTATATTCTCTTTCTTGGTAGCTGATATGTAGACTTATTCTAATTTTCAAACAAGAAAACTGAGAACCACCCATCCTTTCTGTCCCATGCTAACTCGTCAGTAAATGTCATCTACTTTTCATTGGATGCTGCTTCCTGTGCACACTGCCATTTCCTTGGGTGGGAAATCATCTGTAATCCACCCTGCTGTCAAGAACTCTCTCTTCGCTTCCCCCAGCACTAGTGAGGACACGATTATCTGTCTTTATGACATTAGCAGCTTTTACATATTTAACTTCATTATCCCAAAAAACATTTTCCATAGGCCCAGTGCTTTAGACGTCACCTAACTCTGAAGAAAAATTGAATTTTTCTCAAGCGTTCTGTACATTGTGCTACTTTTAAGTTTTCATGTTTGGGTAGTTTTTTAAAAATTTTTTTCCAGGATGTTTCCTTAATTTATTTTCTTATTTCAGTAAATTAAAAAAAATACATTCAGGATGCGAGCTAGGCATTGCATTGCTTAGGGAATCTTTTCAGATAATCCTTCCCACATGCGTAGCTCTGTAAACTGTAGATGTGCTTGTTTATTACTCACTACACACAGATAGTCATATCAGCTCCTCTCAGCCATGAGCTCCTGAAGGAACATCGTATTTCTCCCTTTGCAATAAAATAAAGTTTGTGGATGGAATAAATATGAAAACTCACAGAAAAAATGTAATTCACATGATAGGAATAGGATAGGTAAATGTTAGCATATTGAAAAATGAAGAATAGTATATGACAAGATCTTAGGATATGAGGAAAATAACCATTGAAGGTGAATAGACAATATGATTTTGAGAGTATTACGTTGCTCCCTTTTGAATTGTTACCATTTGATAAAATATATCTATATATATATCTATACACACACACACATATCTGCTTATTGCTGGCTTTGTTAAGCTAAGTCAATTCTTTTCTTACATCCTCCTACCCTTTCTGCAGTAATCAGAGTCGGAAGTATTCGAGACCCTCTAGCTCAGATAAACATGACTGTCGTGTGCAGGTGTCCTCTCCGCTGTGCCCTCGTGCCCAGCTTTCTCTGAGAGTCTCTGAGGTTGTGTGTCCCCCTGTGTGACGAGATAAACATCTTGCTTTCTACTTTACTTTTACTCTATTATTGTTATTTTTCATACATATATTTTTGTTTGGCTTAAAAATGGCAGATATGTCTATTGTTCAACCTATTTTGAACTAGCTATGAACTGTATCACTTACATAAATGCCAAAATAAATAGAATAGCTACTCAAGTGAGACACATCCACATTGCCACTAAATGTTTAAATAGTGTTACTTACTGGTATGATAAGAAATTTGAAAGATATTGTTATTGGTACTTTTAGTGTTTTTACCCTGATTCGAGAAAATCCATGCTTAATTTTTAGGGTTTTTTTTTTTTTTTTGGTACATACAATTTGTTTTTAAAATTAAATTTATGAGTGACTTAGACTTATAAGCACAATATTAACTAAAATGATATTTCCCAAAGATTATACTGTAACACACACACACATACACACACACACACACACACACACACAACTTATTTGGTTTTGCTTAAATGAGTGCAGTGGAATTTAGAGAAAAGGCAGTAAGTCAGAGAAGAAAGAAGGAAGGAAAGAAGAAGGGAAGGAAGTCAGGTAAGAAGGGAGGGAGTAAAAGGAGCCAAACAAATGAAAGGTAAAATGATCAGTACTGTAATATGGTAGTTAACGGCTGTGAGATTTACTTTTATATGTCAGCTTGATTTGGCTACAGAACGCCCAAGTTTCTGGTAAAACATCGTTTCCGGCTGCATCTGTGTATTTCCCGAAGAGGTACATATTTGAATCCGGAGGCTGAGCTGAGAAGAGCCGCCTGCTGAGTGTTGGGCGTCGCTCAGCCCTGGAGGCCCTGGCAGAACCCGGGACAGAGAAAGGCACATTGCGCCGCTCAGCTGCTCACTCCCCGGCTCCGGCCCGCAGGCCTCGGGAGTCCTGGTTCTTGGAGGGTTCTACTAGCGCCCCCCGGCGGGTTTTGGGCCTCGTTCCAGCTTTTAGGCTTTTGGACTTGAACCCAGTTACACTAGTAGCTTTCCCAGATGTCCATTTTGCAAAGCTGCATCATGGACTTCTTGACTTCCAGAATCACACTGACGAATCTCTGTAACGAATATCTTCTTACATGCATCTATATATCTCCTATTAGTTCCCTGTCTTTGGAGAATCCTAATACCAACCCTAACTCTCACCCTAAAACCTCAGGAACCGAGCTGTTATGCCGAATGTCAGTCCTTATGCTCACTATGAATGTAAGAAAGTCATGGAGTTTCTCTATGCCTCAGTTTCTTCTACTGTGAAATTAAAATAAAAACGATAATTCATATCTCATAACAGTTTTTTAAATTAAAATTAGTAGATATATGCCACTTTACAATAGTTTGGCATATTATATATTTTACGTACGTATTAGCGATTAGAAATATTATTAACCAAAAGACTATAATTTGTACTTTTAATAATTTTCACTGCTTTCATCCTCATAAAAATGATTTTAAAATAATTTGCCATTCAGAGCTTCAGTTAAAGAAAATAGAAAAGTAATGGTACTAGAACATATCACAAGTGCAAAGGGTTTCAGAGTCTCAGCAAAGCACTCAAACAATTACTCAACACTTTGCAACTGCTTAATTAATTAATTTACACAGGTTTATTAGATATTTGTCACGTGTCAGGTACTGTTCTAACAGAGAGAGGGAGAGAAGTGGGGGGAAGAAGTGAATAAAAACACACAAATGCATATGTCTCTACCTATGCAGGCTGCACTGGAGAGGGAAAACTCAACAGTAAACTACAGACCGATCACATTTATATTAGATTGGATGGTGAGGAAAGAATATTTCACACAAACTTATATTAAGCTCAGCAGCGCCGAGGAGGGTGTAGTTAGACTTAGTTTCCCAGATTTGAACAATGAGGACGGTGTATGTGGGGCTGAGAGGAACTGGAAAACACTATGAAGTGGGCGCCGCAGGGTCCCGCAGGGCCCACAAATCATGCCGAGGAGCAAAACTTCTCTCCGGGTGGACTGAAGGCCCTGGAAACCCAGGAGGACAGGTGTGCCAAGATGACACTTATGGACAAGCAGGGTCACGCCGCTGGAGGGTAGACTATGGTGAACAGCGAACAGGGGAGGTAAGTGAGGCACTTCTGAGCGGGGAGACATTGTAAGCAAAGTGATGGGCCGGAGGAAGAGTCCACAATGGGCGTGAGTAGCCCTGGAAGGAGAGCAGCCAACGTTCATATGCTCACAAAGCCCTCTCAGTGTGCTCTTAATTTAGCTCCCATAAACTATGCAGCATGAATAATGAATACGGATGCACGGATATTAATAATATCTACATTCTTTAGATGCATACCGACTTTACAAAGAGTATGGTGTTATTATAAATGGTCTTGATCGGTGGATTCTAAAAGAACGACTACTGTAACATACTGGACCTACAGGTTTTCATTATTAAAATACATTCGTGATCTAAATCAGTTACAAATTGGAAACCCCTGAGCTTAAAAAGGAGTATTTGAACCCCTGGTGATTTTTCTCCCACTTTTGAAAAAAGACATGAGACGTGGCCAGCTTCCTGGAGCAAGTATGTATTGCTCTATACCACTGTTTCCTGCACAGACAGGCCAAAATCACTGCATTTCCTGCCATCTCCAAACTCTGTCCTTGATATTCCTTTCCACTAATAGCGAAGTGGGTCGAGTAGGAGCAGGAGTATCAGGAATGTACTACGTAAATGCAGGGAAAGAATCGAAATCAAGAGTACACACACCTACATGATTTTACATGGACAATGAATGTTTAGCTTGTTCAAGTGTGCTTTGTAGTTTATTACGGGCTTTGAGAATAAAGATGTGCTTTGAAAGTGGCATCCTCTTTATTACTTTCCTGGGTTGTCGGATTAGTATACTGATAATGAATAACGATTGACGAGCAATGTTAATTTTTCCTAGTTCAATACTAACTTGCTAGAAAACTGAAGAGTTTATTAAATTCAGAAGGAAAAATAATCCAAATATTATTTATACAAAAATATATAGGTACAGGTAGATGCATTTTTGTTAGAATTTCAATTAAATTCTGTTTTTCGATCAGAAGTTGCATTTTTCTAGTTTCATTTAGCGATATTCTCAGTCTTTACTTTTTGTTAATGTTCACTAAAATAAATAACCCTGTAACTAGTATCAATATATCTGTTTCCTCAGAGAGTCCCCTCTACCAAAGCATGTCCTCTATCTCAAGGTCAGCGCACTAATGACAGCACATTACTCTGGAGAGTCAGTCCAACTCCTTAGCTTGCAAACTGCTGAAATTTTGCAAAAAGGAATTGTTAAATTAATTGTAACTATTCGGCCAGTTCAGATCTAAATGATCCCATCTAGAATTGTCAAATTGGGCCGTGCAGAAGAAAGTGAAGCCCTTTGCAAACATTAGGCAACATTCCACTCTGTTGCAGCGATGGCCAAAGAATACAGCTGCCTCTTGTGCCCTTGAATTGCTTATGGCAGCACACAGGACACTCCTTCCTATTGTTGCTCAAGCCCTTTCTTTGTCTCTTGACACTAGAACTTTTTCTAGTTGTTTGGTCTTTCCACCCCATGATCAAATTAATTTATATGCACTCCTCAACTTGTCTTCCTTCAAAGCTCTAGTTTAATTAGAAGCAAATCTTTCTGTTAGATAAGCAACAAAGACAGAATTGCAGAGGACAAGGTTGATGGGAATCTGCCCACATTATTTACCAAATGGTTCAGTATTTCCAAGAAGCTGATGACAGGCCAGTCATCAATCCAATCTCATTTCCAGGGAGACATATAAAAACGTTACTGCTTAACAGAGCTCAGAATATCCACCTGTCTCCAAGTGAAGCGCAGGCCGTGACGATTCTGCTAATGCAACGGCTCTTCTCCACTTCTTTTACTTTGGGTACTACCATCTGATGCTAATTATATTGCTGATGTTTCTAATTCTCGTTTCAGTTTGAAAGTTGTATTGCTTTAGATGTGGGTGAGTGAATATCTGTGGCACGAAAGCCAGACTGTGGGAAAGTTTGGTACTTGACTGTGACTTGTGAACACATGTACAACTGTCATGGATTCTAAAAGGTCAAGCTGTAAATCGATTGGCATTTCTCCTACCTTATTGCATTTGCCCTTGTTTCTTATAGATAATTTCATTGTGTACTGCCTTGAGAAACCCTGCTCCCAGCACTGCGCACACCTCCACTGATGAAGCAGGGGTAACCTGAGGCTCCACAGCCCAGCGCAGAGTCGCCGGGTCGGATGTGCTTAGCGCCATCAGGGCTTCACACAGTGTGTGGCACGCTCTCCTCTCCTTGCTCACGCTGGGTAAGTGTAAACACCTCTCATGAAGGCTTCTGAAGGTGAGTTTTCCTCTGTGCGTGAACATATGTACTTGCTCTAAGGTCGCGGTGGCACTGAGGATCCAAGGCCCAAAGTGAGGCTTTGGTCCTGTACCCCATCTCTCCATCCCGCATTCCATGTCCCCGCCTGTGGGAGATCCAACCGACGGCAATTAGGCTGGTTTTCCCTTTTAAGGAATGCTCTTTAAAACAGCCTCAGGTGGTTCTTTTCGTGTCTCTTAACATATGAAATCTCTGTGTGTTCATGGATTCGAATCTAAAAACATGGATCTGTGCAACATGTAATACACAAAACATCAAATAATTCAGTCCATCATACCACTTGCAATTTGACAATAAGAGCATTTGATTGTGTATAATGCAACAGATGTTGATATTTTCTCCAGAATCTATGTCAGAGGAAATGAGTGTTTATGTTACTTAAATATATATTCTCGAGCCTTGAAGAGCCATCCTATACTGCATGAAACTCAAGGTACCGATCTTATTTTTATACATTTTAGTGTAATGATCTATTTTTTAAATTGCGACCTGTTGGATGACAAGGGAAATGTGCAGCCAAATTTGATTCTGTCTAAAAATCCGGTAATAATTTAAAAAAAAATATTATGCCGTGATACATTAGGCTTTTATACAAAGTGAAACCACTATGCTGGAGCCATAGATATTTAATAAAAATAAAGGAAAACCTGTTAAGGCAAACGCCTTACTATATTGTAATATCCTTTCACCTTTCCTTGCAATTTCTCTACTTGGCACAAAGAATCTTGATGCTTTTAAGTGTTTTTATGTAGCTGGTAGAATGGATTTTTCAATATATCTCAAGTCCCAGAGGCTTTATGGGTTTTGCAAACCTATGGCAAACCATAATTTGTATAAGTGTTATTTGCTTATATGAATGCTATTATTCCATAGAGATGGGCTTGCTCAGTAGACAGAGTATTGCATTTTCTTCTCTGTGGTATATTGAGAATCCAGTGTAGTTCTAAAAACTAAAAAGTTGAATAATTGAACAGAATGAAAATTAACAGGGAAGAGAAGCTCCAGCTGAGGGAGAATAAATGGCTTCATAAAACTTTGAATCTGTGTAGCAGAAGAGGTTATATCCAAAGACTAAAATACACCTGACAAAGAGTTTCTTCTCTGTCTCAAGTTTTATCTTCTGCTATCAAAGAATTCTTGCATTACCATTCACGATATAGAACAGTGAATAATGGATACTTGACCAAAGTCAAAGCTGGTGAAAGGTTTATTACAGCCTTGTTACACTTCTCCTCCTTCACTACAATATTGGAATATGTGCTCCTCACTTTGATGAGTGTCTCCTCAGAATTTAACAGACTTTGAGGAGGAAATAAAAAAAAAAAACAAAAAACATTTCTCCATGCAGCCAGAAAGAGAATGGAAGTACTTGTGAACATCAGTAAGGTCCTCTCCAGAAACAACCCAGATATTGCCGTGACTCAGCAGAACATGAGTTGGCATCACCAGGATGTGAGTGAGCTGCCGTCTGTGTGTATGTACTTGTAGGTGTGTTTAAGCATGTGCCTTGGTGTATGTGGGTGTGGTTGGGCATGTGCGTTCCTGAATATGTTCCCCATCATGGTCTGGAGACCCAGCCCTTCTATAGTTTTTGGCTATACTCTACACCAGAATCTGCACTCAGGGGTCGGGTTGGAAGAAACCATAAGGATGACACACAGGAAGATCCAAAGCCCACTTTTGGAAGTGGTAGCACCTTTTTAATTTACATTCCACTGGCCTAAGTGCAGTCATTCAGCTACATCTAATGGAGAGACTCTGGGCACTGTTCAGATTATGTCCCCAGGAAAAGATGATGAACAGAGTTTTGGTTCCTACGTGGAGGTTGGATCCCTGGTCTCTAAAATCTCTCAGCAAAAGAACCTCCACTTCCTGCTGATGTCATGGAAAGTAGGTCCTTTAACAGAGACAGAGTACATTGCTCATTTGCTATAGAAAAACCAATGAAACCTCTTAACACGCTGTGTTTAAGGAGTCAAACTGAATTAGCAGAAGGTGAATTCAGTTTATTGCTTTTGAATCTATAGAGAAATACTTTGTCTCTCAATGCCAAACCTTCTTCATAACCTGAGTATGTGAAGGAAAAAACCCTTTCTCTTATTTATTGAAGTAATTCTATTTTTAAGTAAAACTATCTCCTATGATGGACCTTTTGACTCAAGAAGAGAATATTAATTCAAAGGATAAAATAATATCTGTTCCCTTTGTGCAGAGGGTCAGAATCCAGATGAATGGGAAAGCTGTTTTGTGAAATAGTTTTCTAGACTTTTATAATCTCAGCAAAGCAGGAACAAAGATTTTTCATTTCTACTGAATGAACATCAGAATATGGAAACACTGTATATAATAAATGTTATTTGAGTCATGCCAGAGGGCACACTTTATCTTGGTTTCAAAGATGGTGTGAGAACTATCTTCTTGTAGGAAAGTGATAAGAAAATGGGTATTCTTTAGTATTTGCTACCTTTTGATTATAACAGACTTCGCCATAGAAAGGACAAGCCTTCCATTTTCACTGAGTATGCCAAAATACAACTTGAGGTTACTGTTAAGAATTCAGGAATACTTGTAAGTCATGTGAGGCTTTGTCTGTGAATTGCTTTGCACCTAGGGTCCATATTAATTTTAGATAGAACGCACAGGTTCATTTGGAAAAATCACCTTATACATGAATGGTTTAGGCTACAATGGCTATGGGAAAAAGTTCATTTTCTATTTCTGGTAATATAATTCCTGACTGCTCTAATTAGAAATAAACCAATAATGTTTTAATTGTAAAATTAGATAAAAATAGTCTATGTAGAACTCATATGGAGCCTAGAGATTTCCTTTGAGATATTTCTGAGCATTTTCTAATATTAATCAACTGGAAAATAATTGTTCTGCAAGGTGTAGGTGTCGAGATTCTTTTGTGCATCCACACAACCTTCTTACTCCATATCCTAAATGCTGATTTTAGGTGTGGATGAATGTTCTAGTATCTGGCTGTACTGTATATTTAAAATAACATGAGTCTAACTGTAGATTAAAATGTCATTCAAGTGAGTGTAGTTACTATGTTTTGAGAACCTACCCTTGGAGTGGCACTGTAGCAAAAACTAGATACTGATAACCCTAAAGATTAAGTACTGTTCTATTTAGTTCAACTTTAAGAGAAATGAGGAGCTGAAAATTTAATTGCTAAACTCCAAATATAATATGTGAATGTTAAACAAAGAAAGGAAAGAACTCCACTTCTTTCTCACCCAACATTGTTTTCCCAATCTATTACATTAAATAACAAGGA
Source organism: Hystrix cristata (assembly GCA_004026905.1). Taxonomy (NCBI): domain Eukaryota; kingdom Metazoa; phylum Chordata; class Mammalia; order Rodentia; family Hystricidae; genus Hystrix; species Hystrix cristata. The sequence continues at coordinate 21,946 of PVJO010010967.1, read as the reverse complement.
AAATGCCATCAACAATATATTGGAGACAAAACAGGAACTTGATATTAAACAAATAGTGTTTTTTTAAAAATTTATGGATGAGAATCTAACACTTTAAAGATCATGACCTCACAGTCTAAAGTATCCGTTTGGATCTTTAGTTATTTGGTAAGATTTTCAAGGTTTCCCATCCACTATCTTCCCTGTGTATTTTCATATCTGCAAAGTCTTTCCTTTCTCTGCCTGATAAACTCCAACTCCTCTTTCCTATTTCTTCACTCTTTCTTTTAACTCTTTGAATAACTCATTTATCCTATTGTTTTATCTTTGTAGTTTGTATCTGTTAGAAACTTGTTGCATCAGTTCGTTATTTAAATTTTCACTTCCCAAATGGGTTGAGTTTCTTGGTATTATTCACAATTTGTTGCTCACAGTGAGTGGATTAATAAATGAGTCATAAATATCTCTCATTTATACCGATTAAAGGGGTCATGAGTTACAATGGAGAAAATGCTGTAATTGTTTGAGTCACTTAATTGGGCCTCTATTTTCTGTTCTGTAAATTGAGACTATTGGCCTAAGCAACTTCCCATGTTATTTCTAAATCTACTGTTATCTGGTAGACCCAAAGCCTATGACTTCATCGTCAGTAGAAAGTGTGTGTAAAAACAGCTAAGATAAGACATTTGCCATGTTTATTTTTCTGATTTCAACTGCATCAAACAATATAAGAACTCATACCATACCTATCATGATAAAGTCAATTATCTACAGATATGGGGGAAGTTATCATCTGCATGAAATTATGACTTCCTTTTGGTGTGATAATTGTGAGACAAAATCTACTTTCCATTATTACATAAATGTCTATAGTTGATATTCCTTATCAAAGCTTCCCCCTAAGAGATAAGCATTGTTATTTATATTGATATGCCCTGGAAAGTACAAAAAGGTGAGTCTGAACTCCATTGTTAGAATATTGTGGGTTTTGTCCTTGCCCTTCTCTGTGAGACTGGACAAATTACCTAAATCTAACAGCCTGCTTCCTGGTAGTACTAGGACTCATCTGAGCCATGTCTTCTATAGGTTTTCTCTGAAGTCCTATGATTTAAAAGCTACATTTCTATATAAAATATTAATTTATTCCAATCTATCTTTTTAGGATTTTTAAATATAATATTAGAATTGTTTGCTTTAGAAGAAACAAAGAGAGTAAAAATCTTATTCATGTTGTCAATAAAAATACAGATCTATTGTAGCTAACATGACACATAAGCAGCAAAAAAAAAAAAATCACTTAATTGACCTTAAAAAAATAAACCATAATAAACCAAAATGAGTACTTGTTAAGTACTCATCTGATACATGGGACATAAGAGATTCAGGGCAGGAGGAGAATGGTGCAAAAAATCCCTTTTGTTTGGCCAGAATAATGTATTAAATAAGCTAAGTAATTATTTTCTCCCAAGACCTCGTACAATTTCTGGTGTTCAAAGTCACTTCCTTTTTCTATGATGGCAGAACTTTGGAACTCACAAGATCATGAATTTGCGAACACAAATATGAATCGTAATGCTTCCTGTAGTAAGTCTGCAAGTGTATGAGATAAGGCACTTGTCCTTGGGGCCTTTTAATAAAAGATCAGTCTGTCCAGAGTGTGCTGCCACGAAGTTCAGATGTTGATTCTCAATTGAACAAACCGATGCACAAACGTCTAAGATGCGAATACCAAGGAGACTCTATAGATGGTTGTTATTTATTACTTACTCAATAGGGTTTCAGAGTGGGAGATCACAAATAATGATATTGAAGATATCGCCTTAAATTAGCTTAAATAAAAAGTAGTTCACACAGCAAGAGATCAGGATACAAGGGCCAAAAATATTCTTTCGTCAATAGATTGCTACCACCTTGCTAAAGTAGCTGCTCTCTAGAGTGTTTATAGCACTGTATAAAGCATATCAGTGACTTGAGTTTCAAATCCATAAACTTTGGTTAATATTTACTGTCTGCATTCAAAGTGGAGCTCAGTATTGAAAAGATGGTCAATAAACATTTTGGTACACTCTTTTCCAGTGATCCGAATTCAATAATGTTGCCTTTCTAGAAGCTGCAAAATGGTAAGTGAAAGAATGATTTATGAACCTTGGCGATGCATGGCCAGATAAGAAAGCTTCAACTGATGCTTGCAGGATTCTCTTTAATGAAGTACAAGTTGCCAAGATAAGTTTAGGTAAATGAAGCTTCTGTCACATTATGTTATAGTGAAAAAAAATGACAGACATAGCCTAGCAGATGGAGGTTAATACAGAATGGTAGTGTCGAGCCGCGTAGTCTAGGTAACTGCACAAAGATGGAGCAGATGCATTAGTGTTATTACTATAAACAAGTTCATAATACCGCAACACATTCGTGGGATCTGTTCAAATTAGGCACAGCAGCTTTCTTTGTTTAACTTGTCACTTAGGACACATGTGGATCATATTTCTGAGCCATCAATTCCTTTCATGTAAAAGCTCTTATTTAGATGGAACTGTTAACCCGAAGACCCCTAGTGTTTTGCCTTTTCAATAATTTCTTAAGGACACGACTGAATGCTATACTGAAAATGTTATTTTCAGGGCTATTATTAAAATGAATGAATTGTCACATGTCCATATATCTGGTTTTCTGTTTGAATGCAAACTGGAATCATGAATGCTGTGGATTGGGAGAACTCAGCTGTGTCACTTAAGCAAAACAATGAGAATGGGTCTGGAAATCTAAGGTATAGTTTGTGATTTTAGTTCTAGAGGGTCTCAAAATTGACTTTGCTTGAAAGAAATAATTGGCTGAGACCCATCCCAGCATTCCTCTGTGGAGAGTGTTGTAGCCCACCACTGCACTCAACACAGACCAAGATAAAGGAGGGAGTCATTGGGCGTGTGACATTCGGCATTAAACTTGTATAATGAATAAATGCTGGATTTCTCTTAGCCATTAAATTCTAGCAGTTCTATATTTCCTTCTATATATAATTACAAAAAACACATTGATAATAATAAGCAGACAAGAGCAGGCTCACCTGCATGTGTCAAAACAAAAATTACTCAGTTCGAAAAGATGTATGGGGTAGCCATCAAAAGAAAATATTCAAACTTTCATCCCCTAACATTGAATAGAGAAATTCTTCCAGGATTTGCTTTGTTGTAAACTTATCTGCTCTCTGATGTGTATAGACCAGTCTCTGTATAGATGAATTGAGAGCAAATTCCTAAAGATACTAGACTTTTGCAGTAAACCTACAGTTATATTTTTGAAAATCATATGTGGTACAGATGATGGACTATACAGTGTTGATTGTTCTATTTTAAAACTTTGTTGATGTACATTTTCTTAGTATCTGATCTTAATTTGGCTCACATGTTAGGGGACTCAGTCTATGTCATCTGGCTCCAAGGAAGAAACATGGTGGAAGGGTGTGGCGGAATTCAGTTGATTGGCTCATGGTGGCAGGAAAAGTGACAGAGAAGGGGCAAGGGACCAGATATAGACCCCAAAGTCATTCCTCCATGTCCTACTCTGACACAGAAGTGTGCTTACTAACCTACTTGGAAGCTCTCAAGCCAATCAAATTGACACGATCAAGCTTACCCATCACATCCTACCCATTGTCAACTCGATATCCAAACACGTATCCTCAAACCACGCACAATCACCAAATCAACACAATAAGAAGTTAATAATTCTACCCAACATGGTATAAACATCCTGCACACAGTCAGTAACACAAAAATCTCTTACTCAAAGTCTCAACAGTTCCAGCAATTTTCCAAAAGTCAGTGTCCAAAATTTCTTCTGAGGACTCAAGGGAAACTCTTAGCTATGAACTCCTGTAAAAATAAAAATAAAAACCAAGTTACATGACCCCAAGGTATAATAGCACAGAATAAATCAGAACCATGTGGAAGCTGTAAGGTCTGCCACCAGCAAAGGCAGTAGACAGTCCCCACTGAACCATGGACACATCAGCCTCTGCGTGTGTGATGGCCGAGCACAGTGAAATGCAACCTGGGAGTTGATTCCCTCGGTGGCCCTTATTAACTAAGCAGTGGTTCCAAAGATTTTCTTCTCAAATGATTTTTGCACCATTGAGCTGCACTGGATGGGAACTTGATGATTCCTGAGATGTCCTCAAGACATATTTCTTCCTGTCCATATATAAAGTACCCTGTTTCTTTTCAGTGGCACTAATCTCTTCATTGGCCAAACCTCCTTTGGCCCCAACTTTAGATATGGTTCCATTTGGATCAAAATTTAATTTTACAAGGTTTTTTGCTCTGGTTTTTGTCCCTGATCCTCGCTCTAAATTTGGCTGAATCGGCCAGTAGTTCCCACGCTAAAGCCTGAATATTACACTGCTTTGAAACTGTCTTCACCGCATCAATTAGACCAATATCCTCTATCTCAATCCCTTGCAAAATTTAGGACACGGGCAAAATTAAGAATTTTTTCTGGTGTTCGACATGTGTGGGCTATGGCCCAACTGCCAGCGCAGTCCTTATTCCCAAATGAAACCTTGTGAACCTGCCTTTACTGTCTGCATTCCTATCAGCATTCTGGTTTCCTGATCTCTGACCAGAGTCACCTCTCAAGCTCTGCTTACAGCATTCGGGGGCTTCTCTAGCCCGCATCTCGAGACCTTTCCAAACTCTTCTTGCAAACCATTCTAAAGGCTTCTAAACCACGTGGTCAGGTGGAATAGCAGCAATGAGCTCACTTCTCCTGTAACAATTTCATGTATTAGGCGCCATTTCCATCACTCGACACAATACTGAACACCCACAATTTAAAGAAAGAGAGGTTTAATTTGGCTCATGCTTTCAGAGGGTTTAGTTCATTGTCACTTGCTTTGAGACAGAAACATTATCGCAGAAAGTTCTGGCAGTGCAAAGATGCTTCAGTCTTGGTGATTGAAAAGCAGAACAAGGAATAGTGCCAGAATGGAAACAGTAACCAAGGAGCGATAGACCCCGAGGACTTATCTCCATGACCTACTCAGACACACCCAGACGCGTGCTTTGCTAATCTGCCCTGTTGCTTCCCAAGCCAATTAGGTGGACCCAATCAAGTCTAACATCGACAGAGTCCACAAATGCGTTCTGTCATGTGTCTGGTAGAGAGCACTGTAGTTGGAAAATGTCACAAATGATAATTTGGATTAAGACTTATCAACAAATGCCCATAAAATAGGATAAAAATATGTCATTTGTGAATTAAGCATTCCTCATAGTCAATAGATGCCGGATAAAGGGCCATCTGGAGAAGAATAAGAAACGTAATTCAGCATGCTACACATTTAAATCATATTAAGGGAAAGTACACTACCAAAGCCCTAAGAAAGGGCAGTTGGCAGCACATAGACATTCCGCCGCCCTCTCGTATTTCCCACTTTAGAAGCCCCCGACCCAGTTAAATCTGAATTTGTTACTCAGGGGTATCAAACATTGTCTCAATAAGGTTTTCCGCTAAGTTATTTACAGAAGCAAGATGCTGACTGCAGAACAGAAAACAGAAAACAAGGTGCCCCAGCGGGAGGTGTCTGGGACACAGCACCGTCGACTCCCGCCTCTCCCATCACGTTTCCGGGGACCGTGAGACCCCACCTACCTAGAGACCTAACTAGAAACCCTCTTCTTTATTAGTACTTTGCAAACGACCGTCACTAACATCATTCGCATCAGGAACACCCACCAATTCTATTCCAATGCTCTTTGCAGACCGAATCGTCTGAAACGATTTTGAAACAGTTCTCAATGACCCTGTCCCCCTTTCTCCCTCGAAGCCACACAGTCCTGCTGCTAAGCATCGTTTTCTATAGACTTTTCTCATAGTTCTCCCTCCAGTGCCTGTTTACTTGGTCTGTGACCCTTTCACAGTGGCCAACTCCTCATGTGGGGTTCCTTCCTCCAGAGGCGAGGTCCTGCTCCACCCTGCGAGCTCAGCCGGCTCCTCTGGGGGCCGCTAGGGTCTCGGCGATGCTCCTGTCATCATGGAGCGTGTCCACCTCCCTTCGTCCAGGCAGCTCCTGCGTCTCTGCCTAGTCTCAGCCCGAACCTGGCCTCCTGATCTTGACAACCCCAAGTTAAGCTTTTTTGTGTTTCTTCCTAGCAATTATAAGAAGAATCTTTTTTTTTTTTTCACTTTTTAAACATTTGTCTTCTGCACTAAATTTTAAACTTCATTGTGTCAGGAGATAATGTTCACTATACTCACAGCTACATTTTTAATCCTATAAATACGTTGAATTTTTACAAGCGGTTGTTGAAGGAGGGAAGGATGGAAGGAGGGGGTGCATGAGTGATTAAAATGTTTCTTTTATATGAAAAATAAAAAATTCATAATCAAATCATAAGGGAATAACGATAGTTATTACACTGTGTATTGTTATCTTCAAAGTAGTCACTCAGAATAGAAGACACAAACCTAGAAGATTCTTACAAAAAAGAAATAAACAGGTAACACAAATCTTTCTTTTCAATTAACTAAGATAAACTAGCAGTATGAAGAAAATCAATTATCATATAAATTGAAATATTTTTAAAACAATAGAATTTGTACTTTGGGGAAGTATTTTAACTTTGAACTTCTCCTTACTTCCTACTTATCTCTCTCCTATTTTTCTCTTTATTTGTGTTTGTGTATGTGTGTTTATTTGCTCTTTGTGTGTATGTGTGTATATATATTATACATAGTGTATATATATTACATGTGTATATACTTGCTCTTTGTGTGTGTATATATGTTATATATATAGTATGTATGCATATTACATGTGTATATACTTGCTCTTTGCGTGTGTATATATATTATATATAGTATGTATATATATTACATATGTATATACTTGCTCTTTATTTGTGTGTGTGTATATATGATATATATATTCTTTATTTGTGTGTATATGTGTGTATATATATATATACCTGCTCTTCATTTGTATATTTTTTTCCATACGTGAAACCATGCAATATTTTAGCTTGTGCATCTGATTTACTTCTCTTAACATTGTGTTCTCAAATTATATCCACTTACCTACAGATGCCTCAAGTTTATCTTTCTTTATGGAAGCATACTACTACATTCTGTATAAAAATACAACATGTTTCTTATCCATTCATCTGTTGATGGACATACATGTAGTTCCCAATATCTAGCTATTAAAATTAGGCTGGTATAAATATGGGTATGCATATATCACTGTAACAAGATGATTTTAACTTATTTGGGAAAATGCTAAGAAGAGCGATACCTGGGGCAAATGGAATTTTGTTTTTAGTTTTTTGAGGAATCTCCACACTGATTTCCATAGTGGTTGCACTGGTTTACCTTCCCACCAACAATGTGGTAGAGTTTTCCCCACATCCTCGCAAGCATTTGCTATTATTAGATTTCTTGATAACAGGCATTCTTTCTGGGGTAAGATGGTGTCTCGGTGTAGTTTTAATTTGCATTCTCTAATGGCCTGCGACGGTGAGCAGTTTTTCATATATGTATTAGCATTTGCTTCAGAGGTGTGTCTATTCAGTTCAGTTGCACGCTTTTTGATTGCTTCTTTTTTTGGAGGGGGTCTAATTTTTTGAATTCTCTATATATTCTTGATGTTATCCCGCTGCCCATGGAATAGCTGGAAAACAATTTTCCCCACTCTGTAGTTTGTTTTTTCACTCTTTTGGTTGTTTCCTTCACTGTGCAGGTTTTAATTCGATGTGATCACATTTGTTGATTCTCAGTATTACTTCTAGCGCCGTTGGATTTTGTTCAGAAAGTCCTCTTCTATGCTTATGCCATTAAGAGTTGTGCCTTTTTTACCTTCCAGTAGATTTTTTCTGTTTAACATTTAGATTTTTGATTCAATTTGATTTTAGTTTTGTTCCTGGTGAGGTGTGCGGGTCTAGACTCAGTCTTCCACAGGATTATATCCAGTTTTCATAGAAGCATTTATTAAAGAAGCTGTTTTTCCTCCAGTTCATATTTTTCACTTCTTTGTCAAAGATCAATAAGCCGTATGTGTCTGGCGCTGTGTCTGCTGTTTCTTTTCTGTTCCATTGATCCATATGCCTGTTTTGGTGCTATTTTAATCACTGTGGCTTTACAGTGTCACTTGCAGTCAGGGATTGTGATGCCACCTACTCTGCTTTGTTACCTAAGATTGCTTTTGCTATTCTGGGGCTCTTCGGATTCTGTCAAAATTCTAGTATTGTTTTCTCCAGCTCTGAGAAATTGGGATTGCATTAAATCTGTATATCAGTTTTGGAAGTACAGCCATTTTGATTATGTTGGTTCATCCTAACCAGAAAGGGGATATTTTTATGTTTTCTGATATCTTCTTCAAATTCTCTTTTCAGTCTGATGTGATTTTCATTGGTCTTTTGCTTCAAAGGTCTTTTACTTCCTTAGGTTAATACCTAAGTATTTAAATTTTCTTGATGCTATTGTGAGTGGTATTGTTTTCCTAATCTCCTTTTTAGTGAGTTCAATATTAGCACATAGGAAAGCTATTGATTTTTATGTTTATTTTGCAGCCTGCTTCACTGTTGAACTTGGAGTTTTTTGAGGTGTTAAAGTAAAGGATCATGTCATCCACAAATAATAATATTTTGTGTCTTTTGCAATATGTATTCCTTTTCTTTCTTTCTCTTTCCTAATTGCTCTGCCTAATGTTTCAAGAACTACGTTGAGGGGTTGAGGATTTAGCTCAAGTGGTAGAATGCTTGCTTAGCAAGCCCAAGGCCCTGAGTTCGATACCTAGTACCAAAACAAAACCAAAAACAAAACCAAAAAATAAACAAAGAAAAAAATCCAAAACAAATCTACGTGGAATAGGAGTGATAACAATAGACATCCTTCTCTTGTTCCTGATTTTAGAGGAAGACTTTCAACTTTTCCCCATTTAATATGATGTTTGTAGATAGGTTGGTCACAAACCTTTATCATGCTGATACAAAGAGCTTCTCTACTTGTTTTCATCAGGGTTTTTTTTTTTTGTCATGAATAGATGTTGGATTTTGTCAAAGGCTTTTTCTGCATCTATTGAGATGATCGTGTGATTTTTTTCCTTGCTTCTGCTTATGTGATGAATAACATTTCTTGATTTACATGAGTTGAACCATCCTTGACACCCTGGGATGAAGCCTGCTTGGTCACAGTGTATAATCTTTTCGATGATTTGTAGCATTATCTTTGCTAGTAACTTTTAAAAAATTTTTGCATCCATGTTGATTAGATAGATTAGCCTTTAGTTCTCTTTTTTGGTTGAGTCCTTGTCTGGTTTTGGCATTAGAATGTTACCTTCTGAGAATCATTTTGGAAGTGTTCTTTGCCTCTCAATTTCATTAAAAATTTTGAAGCGTACTGGCGTTACATGTTCCCTGAAGTTCTTGTAGAATTTGTCTGTGAGTCCATCAGGTCTTGGGCTTTTCTTTGTTAGTAGTTTATTAAATTACTGCCTCAATTTCATTGCCTGTTATTGGATTGTTTAAGATTTTTAAGTCTTCTTGGTTCAGTTTTTGTAATTCATATATTTCTAGGAATCTCTCCTTTTCTTCTGAGTTCTCCAGTTTTTTTGCCATATATATTTGTGAATTAGTTACAATATTTTTCTTGATTCCAGCAGTGTCCATTTTGATTTCACCTTTTTATTCCTACATGCATTAATTTGTGTATTTTCTTCCCTTTTTTGGTAAGATTGGCTAAGGGTTTGTCAATTTCATTTATTCTTTCAAAGAACAGCTCTTTGATTCATTGAATCTTTGTATTTTTAGTTTCCAATTCATTAATTTCTGCTCTGATTTTTATAATTTCCCTCCTTGTACAATCTCTAGGTTTAGCTTGTTCTTGTTTCCCTAAGTTCTTGGGGTGCACCATTAGGTTTTTATTTGAGCATGTTCTATTTTTCCAATGTGGGCATTCATCACTATAAATTTCACTCATAGGACTGCTTTCATTGTGCCCCATCAGTTCTGTTATGTTTTATTGGCACTGGCATTTAATTCTACAAACTGTCTTACTTCTTCCTGATTTCCTCTGTGAGCCATTGATTGTTCAAGAGCATGTTGTTTAATTTTTATATATTTGCATAGTTTTTGTGATGTCTCTTGCTATTGATTTCTAGTTTCTGATAATATTCATGGCAAAATTTTGTTTCTTTTGCCCTCAGTTAGGCATGCTTTATTAGCTAGTGGGTGGTCTATTTTGGAAAAATTACCATGTGTGGCCAGAAAGAATGTGTATTCTTTTGTTGCTAGGTGGAACACTATATTAAGTCCATTTTTCAAAGGTGTGGTTTAATTCTGATATTTCTGTGTTGATTTTTTTTTTTGTGTGTGTAGTTGATCTGTCTGTTTGTGATCTATTTGAGATCCCAGACTATAATTGCATTGGTGTCTATCTTTTATTTTCGTTAGAGTTTGTTTTAGGCTGTTGGGAGCACTGTGGTTTGGTGCATATATGTTTGTAATTGTGATCTCCTCTGGATGAATAGTTCTGTCAATCAATAGGTAATGTCGTTCTTTTCCCCTTCTAATGAGGTTTGTCTTGACATCTATTTTGTCTGGAGAAAGGATGGGTACACCTGCTTGTTTTCTGGTTCCTGTTGCACGGAATATTGTTTTTCATTCTTTTAATTTTTAGACTATGGATTTCTTCTTGTGATAAATGTGCTTCCTATATACATATACATAGGATTTTGTTCCTTAATCCATTCTGCTAATCTGTGCCTTTCGATTGGTGATTTAAGTCTATTTACATTGATAGATATAATTGATAGGTATTGACTTATTTCTGTCATTGTATTAACTTTCACTTGCTGTTTTACTTTCTTTCCTTTCTGCTTAGTTAGTCCCCCTATCTGATGTATTCTTTTTTTTTTTTTTTTTTTTTTTTTTTTTTTTTTTTTTTTTTTTTTTTTTTTTTTTTTTTTTTTTTTGTGGTGCCGGGGATCGAACTCAGGCCCTTGTGCTTACAAGGCAAGCACTCTAATCACTGAGCTAAATCCCCAGCCCCTGATGTATTCTTTTTATTGGACCTGTTGGCATGTTAGCTTCCTTGTCTCCATCCAGGATTTCCTTGAGAATTTTTTGGAGTGTTGGTTTGGTTGTCATGGATTTCTTTAGATTCTTTATCATGGAAGTGATTATTTCTCCATCAATTTTGAAAGATAATTTTGCAGAATATGATGGCCTGGGTTGCAAGTTGTTTTCTTTAAGAGCTTGAAACACTTCATTCCATGCTTTCCTTGCCTTTAAGGTTTGTGACAAAAAAAAATCTGTTGCAATTTTGATAGGTTTTCCTTTATAATTGATTCCTTGTTTTTCTCTAGAGGCCTTCAAGATGCAGTTCTTATGTTGCATTTCTGAGGTGTGGTTTTATTTTTTTAATTGTTGTAATTATTATGTGGAATGGAATGTGGGTTTGTTTTTTTTCCCTAATGAAAGCTATTCAGAGTTCTATATGCTTCACTTACCTGTATGTTTAATTCTTTTTCCATGCCTGGAAAATTTTCTGCTATTACTTGTGTAAACAGGTATTTTTTATGACCTTTGTGCTGTCTCCTGAATTTTTGCCAATTACAATTACTCTTATATGGCATTAGACCATTTTGTGTCATTTAGAGGCTGTTGGATCCATTTTTTACATTCCCTTGTTGTTTTTAAGGTATCTCTTATTAATGCTTATTGACCACAGTCCTGCCCCCTTGGTCTCACTCTGTCTTTGCACTGGTCACTTCTGCTGCCCATCTTTCAATCATGCTTTTAACCTCTTTGATTTCTGCCTGGAACTTTCTTTTGAACTCCCTTCTTTTCTCTGCTCGGCATTTGTATTTTGTATCTCTTTCCTTAGCTGCACTGGCTGTTCATTAGTGTCTTCTCTATACTTGCTGATCATTTGTTTCATTGTGGTCATCATGTGATTAGTTACAGCTTCAATTTGCCACTCATTTTATAGAACTGTTTCAGCTTCACTGGTGGCCTTCCAGGTTATCTTCCATGGCTCTTATGATTTCCTCCCCCTCATTGCCCTCTGTACATATTTTGGGGGAGTTGGAAAATTTGGGATGCCTTTTCATGTTTTTTTTTGTTTTTGTTTTTTTTTTTGTTGTTGTTGTTGCTCTTAGTTCTGTGCTGGGGTTTGCAAATTCTTTGGCAGAGTGCCCCTATCTTCCAGAAAGCAAGTGACTCATTACCTTGTTTATGACAATCCCCAGGCAATCCAAGCAGTGGCATAAAGGGAAAACCAGTGTGGCCACCACTATTCCCCCTGGTCTATGATAGCAAACTCAGTGACAGTGATGGCATCCAATGTCAAGTGGTTATTGATAAACCCCAGGAACCACTCCTGAGCAGCCCTTCACCAAAGCAGACTCTGATTCTAGTGAAGACAGTTACCTGCTCCCATGTCTACCCACAAATTCAGAGCTCTGACTTCTGCTGGGTGTTTGCACCGTTGGGTGAAATGGCCCCTTCCCATGGACTGGCCACACTGCTGATTGCTCCCGTGGAAGCCGACGTCCAGTGCAGGCTGTGGTAGGCTGTGGTGTAGGCTGTAAAATATTCTTGAAATGCATTACCAAATGGATTACTTAACTTTTAAAAATTTATTCTCTCCTTATGGGTGTGAAAATGTCCATTTTATTACATTATTAACTATATTGAGTGCTTTACACTCATAAAATTTTTACTTATATAATTATACTTTATATTAATTTTTTAGTTAAGTGCAAAACCATACCTTTTTCAATTTAGTCATTAATGATGTCATTATTTTTATATATTTGTGATTATTTATATGTTTATATCCTTGGTTTATTTGAAATTTTAATCATTGAATGATTTGATGCCTATGTATTTGTTAAGTACATTACTAATTCATTATCAGTTTCTTAAAATTTTTTCCACAATTTGTCATTGTTGTATTTTAATAGATTTTATTTTTAGAGCAATTCTAACTACACAGAAAAATCCAGCAGAAAGTTTAGAGAGTTCCTTTTAGTTCTCCTCCCATCCCAATTTCCCATTTTTACGATTTTACATTGAGGTAGTATGTTTGTTAAAATTAATGAACCAGTATTGAACATTATTAATAAGTAAAGTCTGTAGTTTATATTGGGATTTTATGAATTTGACCAAATGCTTAATGCCATGTAGTCATCATTATCATACGAGCTGTGATCGAAAATATGGTGAATATTTACATCAGAATTTATTACAGTAAAAGACACATTGTCACTCGTCCCCTTCAGAGTACCTCTCGCTGCTTAAAATGCAGCCATCTCACCAATCTTGCCGCTCTCTGATGCAGTTCTTCAAGTTTTCTTTCAGGACTGTCTTTAGTTACACCGTTTGCGGCTGCCTCAATATCCTCAGTCAATTCAGAATATTTACCTTCCCTGGTCACTTTGACCTTGGGGAAGACCCACGAGTTGCACAGCGGGTGCCAGAGCCAGTGAATAGTGCTGAGGACATATTGCTGTGGTTTCTACAAGCCTGCCTTTCTCTTGGATGGCACTTGGCAGCAGTATTCATGGTATTTTGGGTCACACTTGCTGAGGATGCTAACAAAAGAGAAGTTCTGGAACGGCTTCAGAAAATGGCCATAACGATAGAATAACTACGTCCAAAGCAAGAGGGATTCTTTAGGGGGTTAATGGCAATGTGTGTTTTATTGTAACAAAGAATTCACGGTATAATTTGACTGCCCTGTGTATCAGATGAAACTTTCAATGCAGTAAAATCCACTGTTCTTCGGGTATTCACCTCTTCTCTTCCATTTTCACAACCTTTGATAGTTCAGCTGGTAGACAGAGCAATGTAGACTTGATATTTTCTATTTTGTTTTGTTTATGCTTTTAGATGGACTATGAAAGATTTAATATTTTGTATGATAAAATCTATCACGTTAGAGTTTAACTATAGGTAATAGTTAAATTTAGTGAGCTATCCCACAGAAGTAAACACTTTTTGTATCTTATTTCTTGCCTTCACATAAATTCCTTAATTAGGAAATAAGCAGATTGGAAACAGGAACTGGCCCAAATCCATAAAACATACCCAAACACAGACTATGTATTTATATATACAAGAGATCCCAGAATGGATACCAGATTTACTTATTACATAAGACATAGTAAAGTGAAACTCCAACCACATGACAAAAGTTCATTGCTAACTTCTTCAAGGTCTTCTTTTCTGTCTTTAAGAACTAACAAGGAATGAATAGCTCTAAAAATTCTTCACCTCACTCATGAAACCACAGTTTCTGAAATAAATCCTAAGGAGCTATTTTTTCATAGCAGTAGTGCTGAGCATATATTCAGGTAAAGGCTTTTGAAAATCTCCATAGAAAGAAGTCAGAAAGAGGTTAAAATAAAGACTGGTCTTATCCACTAAGTTACCATTTCTGAATCCTCCATGGTTACTGCATTTGTCAGCTTTGTGTTGCTGTGATGAAATACCAGACACAGGCTACTTATGAAGTGACAAGAAGTTATTTTGATTTATGGTTCTGGAGACTCACATCAAAGACTGGGCAGCCCTACTGCCTTGAAATTCTGGTGAGGACGGCAGATGGCAATGGCAGGAACCATGTTGCAGTGAGTGTTCCCATCTTAACCCAGGAAGCAGAGAAATAGGAAGAGGCCAGGGCCCCCTAAGGGGAGTAAGGACCCTGAAAGGCCAAAGGGCTTCCTAATAGGCCCCACTTCTCAGTACCCCAATACCACCAACTGAGAGGCAAAGTATTTATATATGACTTTTGAAGGATGTTGCCTGTATTCCACTCATAGAAATGACATTGATGCCTTTTCTTTGGAATACCCAAGACCTGCCTGTTTGACTCTTCCATTCCCATAATATTTTCACTGTCTTTTATAATAATTTCATGTATGAATTTGTTTTCATAGTTAGCATAAGATCTCCTTGAAGACTGAGCCTGTGCCTAATTCACATGCCCTTCTTCTACGTTCCTTAGCACAAAATCTGCCATGAAGCAAATCCTCTATACCTTTGTCTTTCTACCCAACACAACAAATACAATAAAAATATAAAGGAGTATTGAAATACTATAAGCATAGAATAAATTTTATTTCCAGACATTGACATTCTCTCAAAATATTCATTTAACCTCTTGTATTGCAATTCTTAACTTGTTCAAAAGAAATAAAAAGGTAAAAAGAGAAGCAATTATGTGAAAAACAAAAATGAGATTTCTAAATTCTTTAAGAAATTATGCTTTCACGGGTCTATTTCTACCTAGCAGTTTTGCTTCTTTCTTTCAGACTCATTAAACTATTAACTGCACGTGATTAACTAACATAAAAAGGTCCACAGACATTCTAAGAAATTATGATTATCATGATACAGGAACATCATTGTTCTAAACACAACTCTTTATATAAGAATTGTTAGAACTCATAAATCTAGAGATTTTTTTCCTTATTCCTCTGGAGGAAAAAGACGCAGATTGTTTTGATGGTATTTCTTCCTTTAACAGATCATTGTTTTTTAAAACTATCTACTGCCACACGCATAATAAAATAGCTGTTCCATACTGAGTACTAACGACAGGTAACAGGCTAAACGGATCTTTTGTATGACTTCATTAAATCCCTGCAACAAATCATTCAGGTAGAATTGGTATTTTTCTCATTTTATAGACAAGAAAAACAGGGCACGGAGAAACTAAGTTATACACTATCACAAGGATCAATGAAATAGTAAAATAAAGGCTCCAAATGGAATATGTCTATGCAAATGTCTTTAAAAACAACCCTAAAGTATATTTAAAAATTCTGATTGAGTGTCCAGTACATACTCTGTCTTAAAAGGGACTTTGATAAATTGAACTTTGGTTAATAAACCAGATCTACGGGGCTGGGGATTTAGCTCAGTGATTAGAATGCTTGCCTTGCAAGCACAAGGGCCTGAGTTCGATCCCCGGCACCACAAAAAAACACAGAACAAACAAAATAAACCAGATCTACATACTGCAGAGAGAAGATGTTTATTTGTACCAGTGGAAGTCTTGACGCAGTTATTAATAAGGTTGTAATATGATATACGCATTTCCCTATATGTTAAAATTTTCCCAAATTTCACACCTTGCTTCAGGTATTTTAGTGGTTTTTAGTCATGAGCATGGACCATGAGGCAAGATTTCCCAGACTGAATATTGGTTTAGCAAGACATTAACTTCTCACTTTGGGCAAAGTACTTCACCCCACACCTACGTCAGAAGAATTATCACAGCACCTTAAAATGTCTCTTTCAGGTTCATTTAGTTCTATATTTAAAGTGCTTATAATATTGCCAGGGCATAGAAAAAAATCAACAAACCTAAACTACATTTTTCTAACCCAGAAATAACCAACCTTCTTATTTTTTATTTGTTTATTTTTACTGTAAACAGCATGTAAGGAAAAAGGAAAAGACAGAAACAGAGCTTCAGCATAAACAAAACAAAACAACAAAAAATCACTTATTGGAACCACAAAAGTGGAAATTATTTTCTCCTTGGCGGCCTACGGGTCAAATTCAGAGCTTCGTGCATGCTAGACAAGCGCTTTGGCATTGTCTCGCATTCCTAGCCTGCAGATTTGGTTTTGGTTTTTATTTCAGAGCGTCCCTGTTGCCCAGCAATGGCTCCCACCGAACCGTGTCTGGATTCTCAGCTTCCGTCTGGAGCTTGGTTGGTCAGTGTGCCCTGGCGTGGGCCACTGCAGACTGTCGGCCGCCGTCCGTCACTTCCTGGAGGGCTGTGTCGCTGGCCCCTCAGGTCCTCCTGGCAGAATTCCTTTCCAGTGACTTTGGGAAATTCCGTCCTGCTTTCTTGAGATTTTGGCTCAGCTCCGAAGTTTTTGCTCTATGTATCTTTGGAATTTGTCAAATGTCTTGAGGAGAAACCCAGCCATCCGTTTCAGTACCCTTGATTATGTTCTCTTACTCCAGTCAGGCGGGACAGTCAAGAGTTCTGTCTTTTTCTACGTCACTCTTGGTCACGCTGGTGTCTAGATTCTTCATCTCTAGCCTACGTTATACTTAGAGGGTGTCCCTTGGGTAAACCCAGGGTCCTCAGCTCCCCTCTCTGAATTTCACTTCTTCTAGTCATTGTTTTGACAGCCTCTGTTGTTCTTAGAGTAGCTGCCCACGAACTCCAGGGATTCCTCTAGATTCAGTAATGCCTCAGTTCCTATCTATTAAATGGGAACAACCAGCAGAACACCTACTTCATAATAGTATTACGAGAATCTGATGGATTATGTATAAAATGTTTATCATGGTGCTTGGCACATAGTAAAGGATGGGATAATAAATGTTAGCTATTACTAATCAGGACTTTAGAAGACAGGAAATGAAATTTTTCTTGTGAATTCAAGATAATCTTTTCTTTAATGTACTAATTTGAAAGAGCTTTTGCTTTTAATAAATTAGGTTATCCTAATAGTTCTTAACCCTATTAGACTTGATGTCTTACTCCTTTTTGTAAAAATCAATTTTAATGACCCATTTACTAACTTGAAATACATAAATAATTTACATCTAAAGATAATTATGAATGAATGTTACAGTACCCTAAGTTAAATATAAATACAAAATAAAAGGAATGTGATTTATGATAAATTAATATGAATTTCAATATAAACATAGCTAGCCACGAGCACTTTAGAAGACAAAAATGCAGTCAGATGTTTCTAACTACTTAAATGGGCAAATCTGGTTTTAAAAGAAGATCAAAGCCCTTTCGCTGAAGCATGTAGAGAAAGAAAGGGTGCGATGACACAGAATATTGGGATAAAACCAGTGCATACCAGTAAGAAACGACATACTACATTATAACGGAAAAGAGAATATATGTCGGTGCATATTATTGTCAAAATAGAGAAACATAATGAGATGCCCCATTTTGGTGTTGCTTTCATTTGGATCTTAGGTGTCCCTCAGAGGTCTGCCTGTTAAAAAGCTTGGTCTGCAGAGAAGTGCTGCCGGGACATCTCTAATTCTTTGAGGGCCCGTGTTTGAAGGGACTTTGGAACCTGGCCCGTTCCTCTTTCTCCTTCTTGGCCTTGCGGGGAGTTATTTTCCTCCACTGTGCGTTCCTGACATGCTGCGCCGTCTTCTCATAGGCCCCAAAGCAACGAAGCCAATAAACCATGGACAGACCTCTAAAACCTTGAGCCAAACAAACTCTTTTCTCTTTTAAGGGCTCATCTCGGGTATTTGTGGTAGCAGTAATCATCTGGTGCACAAAAGTCTGATGAGACTTTTCAAAGTCCTTATAGACCATAAAAATACGCTTCCCGGCTCGACGGGCGGATAGTCAACAGATGTATCCATCTAAACCGACAGCAGTCTTATTGCCGCAGTCCGCAGTTGGAGACAAGAGACCTCTGTGTGGATTCGTGACAGTTTGTAGCTAGATGGTGGCGGGTAGCAGCGAAAGGCTTGCATTTAGGAAGGGCAGAGAGGTGCTATTTATCAACCTATACAGGATATTTCAATGTAAAGAGCAACGCACGGCACCGAAGTGACCATCTGACACTGGTCCTCACTGTATGTTATAGTCCTGAGCACTGAGATGTGTAGGGTCCTACCCGCGCCCCACGTAAGTAGTGTCTTCCTATGGTGGAGACTGAAAAATATGACTCAGTAATTAAAAAAAACCTTGTAGGTTTATTATTAACTAAGTCAAATTTCTGTTTGCTTCCTTCAAATCAACATAAATGATTGGCAGAGAAAATCTCATCCTTTCAATATGGGATCTATTGCTAGGGAAACACATGTTAGTGAGTGAGACTCCTACTTATGTGCTGTTATTTACATCTTCAAATCCTGCGTATGTTGACTTATGTGATTGGTCGGCCATCTCAAGCAAACAAAAACCAAACTGTCTATGCACTCAGGTCCTCTCGGGCTACCTGAAAAAAGATAGCAAACCAGTGTGTGTATTAGACATCATCTAGTGTTTGTCGCTTGAAACATCGTGACTATTGTTTGCTTCTTTGCAGAGAAATTTACAGGCTGGGAAATAATTACTGGAGTGTCATTTAAATACTAGTTAAATACAGATTAGAGGTTCACGGCTAAAACTAACACAGCACATGTTCTCTACTTTGGCACAACTTTATTAAGAATGGACTTATGGCATGAATATATTTTATTTCAAGTTCACTTCTAAAGGAAAAATTTTAACTTTACATAATTTTACTTTTGATTTTCTGAAAAAGATTAAAGCGTTTTGCTTTTAATTTGTAAATTATTCTTCTGATCTGTAAAACACAAACGCTTTTCTGGGAAATATATGCTACTTTTTCCCAAACCTTTAAATAGATAGGCCAACAATATTGTTGTCAAGCGGTAGGGGACAGATCTAACAATATGTTCAATCTATTTACTACAAGTAGAGAATTACAGTCTCCTTTAAAAAGTGAAGTCAATAAATTAATAATTGAAAATTTAAATAAATTATCACTGATGGTTATAAATGGAATTTCAAGGAACCTTTACTTTTGTACATGTTATGGTTACTATTTTATTGTGACAATTAATTGCTGGAATTTGTATAAGTTTGCATTTAGACCTTATATAAAAAAAATCAATATTTGGTTTAAAATATTGGGGGCAACTTTTATTGTATGTAAATAGAATTAAATAATACATTCATCCTCACTTGTGTTTTTAGAATAGTATATAAAGATTGAAAAGAATTCAAACATTACAAAAAAGTTTCATTTTCATTCCTGAACCTTAGTCACTCATTGATCCTACACATTGAAAACTATTATTTTAAGGGTATTTTAAAAGTATATTTCAGAGAAATTTCATGAATATAGAGTGTATCAATAAGCACATTAACTGAAGATTGCTCTATAATTTATATCTGAGGTAAGATCTTTGCTTTTTCTTCTCTGATGTTTGGAAATTTGGTAATATATGTTATTAACACTGTCTTCCTTCTTTGGAAATACGTATTATTAGTCTAAGTTACTTTTCATTATTTCTTTTTAAATGGGAGGAGAGTGAAGTTGAGTGACAGGAAACTAACATTTGCTTAATTTGCAAATGGTGCCCGCTTCCCTATTCAGTATCTAAACAGGAGTGACACAAAAGGATAAAAAAGAGAAGCGAGTTCTATACCTAAGTCTTTTTCTTTTTATTTATGGAGCGCCTCCAAAGAATAATTGAAACTTTAGATGTTCAATAAATATTTCCGTACGAAGAATGAATGAATGAGTTGTTCTGAACCGAAAAACAGTCCACCGAAACATTCTTCTTTGTGTTAACATGTGGTTCAACACATCCATAACTCAAACATACTCAAACATGAAATCTTCCTCTGTGGGTGAAGGGTAGGAAGTTGACAAGATTAAAGCTCTAACCAGGCAAATAGAAAGCCAAAGATTTGTACTGGTCATAAAAGGCTTGATGTTGGGTTAAAAGCTGCTATCACAAAATATGTGAGTGCCACAAAATACTATTGTGGGGTCTACATTTTAACTTACAGAATTTTTCTAAAATTTATGGCTATCTCCAGGACAAGCATTTTCAGCGTGGATTCTCAATGTGTGCTTTTTTAAGATAAAGATTTTACGTTTAATATGGAAGTGCCATAAGCTCAAATTTTTCCCTGTTGAGGTGATATTTGCAGGTAAATTTATTGTACTTGTCAAGGGCCAGATTTACAGCCCTTGTCCCCGAATGATTTGGTTATATCCAGAAATAATATAAATTTAACAGTAACTCCTACCTTTGCTGTTAGCTGATAGCACAAAACAGTTCTCTGGAAGTACCCCATATAGCACGACCATTTTCTCCAAAATCTGCCAGTAATTGGCTTTCTGTAGTCATCATTCTCATATATATGGCTACATGAGAACAAAATCGCCCACCTATCTATCCCATTTGGTCATTCAGTCCATTTTTTTCAGTTGTGTTAGAGAATACACTTTTAAAAATTTTGCTAAGTTTTTCAAAATGTTAGAGGAAGTGCTTAGTGTGTTATAGTGCCAAACATTAACCCGATGGGACTTGTAGGTGTTTTTCACCAAGGTGTAAAAAGGGAAGAAGTAATCTCTTTTTCACTCGATTCGCATTTGGGATGTAGTCCCCATAATTAGTGAAGGGTCCCAGTTCTTGAGCCAGAAAGATCTAAGTTCTAATCCAAGCTCTGTCACCACATGTTAATATTTACTTCATGTTTTCAGTTTGTCTCAAAATGGGCATAATAATATATAGTTTGCATGTAGTTTTGCAAAGATTAGCTTAGATAGCCAAATATTAGGATCTCAGAATAAGACCTGATACAAAATAGGAATTAAAAAATTGATGGTGATGAGGGTGAAGGTGTGGATGATGATGGTCTTTACAAAAAGAAGAAATATTATTTAACCAATAGTTGGCTAAGGTCAGATTTGTTGGCTCCTTACTTGTGGAGTATTTTTATTACAGGCCTAATTACAAACGAGAGTAACAATAGTAGCCATCATTCACTAAGTACCTGGCATGATAGCTCTCAGTTCCCAAATGTTTGGTCAACTTATCACCTCTCAGTTCTGGACAGCAGGAGGTCACCTGGTGATTTCCGGTGGCGTAGGATGCATCAGGTGATCATGGAATCCTAAAATTCCAGTATTTTTCACAATAAAATCTATGTGTTTCAATATTACTTATCAATAAAATGTCTATTCACTCTGTCATGTTGTAATAGTAACATTTAGTTGATAACTAGGGAATTGAACTAGAGAATACATTCAATCCAATCTACTTTAGTAGAGGAAGTAGTCTATTACTTTTGTCAAAAGCCACGGAGGAAGCAGTATTGTGGATTAAATGTTTGTGCCCTCCTCTCAACTCCCAAATCAATACGCTGATGCTGCACCTGCCAACCTGGTGCTATTGAAGACGGGGAGGAGGGAGCTGAGGGTCAGAGCAGCGCC